>NEWO01000980.1:87823-113859 GCA_003013225.1 Phalaenopsis aphrodite
CGTGAATTTTTAAAATCTAATGATATATGCTTATATATTATCTATCATAAGAAAATTATAGAAAAATAATTTCTTTCTAATAAAAACCGAGAAGACATATAGAAGGCAGACATTTCTGGCTGTACAAGGTATATTTGAGCATCATTTCATCTCTAATTATACCACCGTTTGTAGGACATATAACTTTATTTAAGAACATAATAATCACTAGTATTATTTTCTTATAAATTAAAAAGAAATCTCTTACAATTTACAATGATTTATTTAATATTCCGAACTCAATTAACGTAGATGAAAAATAGCTGATGAAAATCACTTGTTTTCCCAATCAAATAAATTCATACTTTATTAATGGGGTTGCGAACTTAGCTCGAAAATCTTTAAGCGCTCCAAGATTGATTCGAATGTTGGATCGTATCGAAATAAACGACCTGAGCTACGAATCAAGGATTTGGATCAATTTTTTTTCGAGCCAACCCAACTCTGCTCAAAATTGGATCTTTAATAGTTTATGACTGAGAAAGTAACGAACTAGCACAAAAAATATTAGTCGCTCGAAAATTGATTTAAATTTTGGCATTGATCGAGATCATATCGAAATAAACTAGCCAAGCGACTAGGAGTCAAAATTTTGAATCAAATTCATTTCGAGCAGATTTTGAGCCGACCCAAAACTCGAAATCAGATTGCTAAAAAGTTTTTCTGTGCGAACTCCTGACGTAGCTCTACGTGCGGACCAAGTTATTTCTAAGTTATTTCTGGTTATTTCTAGGTTATTTTTAAAAATATCGAAATAATCCAGAAATATCCCAAAAATAAAAACTGCGGGTTATTTCGATATTATTGAAAATAACTTAGAAATAAACTGAAAATAACTTAAGAATAACATATGCCGCATATAGAACTGCGTCAAGAGTTTTGGAAAAAGAAAACACTCAAAATTGTTAACAACCCTGCATATTTATGCACTCTCACCGCAACATTTTTCTCTTTTGAATTTTAGGTCATCCACTCCCACGTTGGCTACGGAATAAAAGCTGATATATGGTCCTTCGGAATCACAGCCCTAGAGATTGCTTACGGCCGACCTCCGCTCTCCAATCTTCCGCCCTCCAAGTCCTTGCTCGCGCGAGTCACCAGCCGACTGTGGATAAATGATGCTAAGAAATTCTACAAAGGGAAGAAGAAGCTTTCCAAGGCGTTCAGGGAGATGGTGGCTCTCTGTCTTTCTCAGGACCCTTCCAGCCGTCCGTCGGCCGACAAGCTTCTCTGCCACCCCTTCTTCAAGAAATGCAGGTATTAGATTCATGATTATGTTTGGTTCAGTTATAACTAAATCTCGTTAAATCCTTCTAATGTGTGTCGTGAATTTGGAAAGCGACGATATGAGGTACTTCCTTAAATCCCTTAAATCCGTTTATCTATCGGATTTACAAGATATGGGATTAGGGTTTTTCATGTTTGGTTGGATTTAAGTTAAATACACGTAAATCCAGTCAGCTGCCAAACACAGCCTAATATAACCATAAATTGTTAAGAATTCTGTTTGAGGAAGTTGAATTCAGATCTATCTTGTGAATCCCACACAAATAATAGAGCGTGAAACAGAGAAGAGTGAGAGAGAGAGAGAGAGAGAGAGAGAGAGAGAGAGAATCAGAGAATATACAGCAAAAATCTGGTTCTTTATAAGCAAGAGGATATATATGTAAAGTGGAAAGTTACATGACTGCCTCGACTTTTATGGGAATGTAACATGATAATTTAGGCATATAGGAAATAGAGGAGCTTATGGTTCGGTACCCTTTCATTCAATAGACGGGGAAATGTACACAATCCTTGGTTCGAACCGGTCACATTGTGTCGATTCTGTCGAGTTGGGTCAGTTGGTCGGCCCTAATAGACCTTAGGTCTTCCAGACTTTGGTCGGTTGTTCGAACTTCATTCGGTCGGCTTGAGTCAGTCGGTTGGTTGTCTCGGCCTGACTGTTGACTCTTGGATATGAAACTCATGTTGTTGGTGTAGAAATAAGCCGTCGAGGGTAGAGGGTGAAGCACCGAAATTGAACCGGTAGCCTTCCCCATTTGACAAGTGATCCATTTAGAAGGCTCGATGAATGTTTTTTGATTGGAGGCTCATGTGAGGCGTTTGATGATATTTTAATGAAAGTTTGATTGGTTTCTTCCTTCGGTTAAATAAGTCTTGATTTTTTACTCTGATGACCTTTGTTCGGTAAGCTCGAATCCTGTTTGGAGAGAGTTGTAGCTAGTCAAAAGGATCTTTTGGTCTTCTACTGACTTGATTTCTGCTTCTTCTGATGGGTCATCCTTGACTGTACTTTTAGCTTATTGTTCATTAAATTTCCTCGAGGTTCCTGTCGATTTATTTTTGACGTACTAGAATGAAGTGATGGCATTGCACAATCCTTGACTATTGAATAAGAAAATAAAGTTGGAGAGTTAAACTGAACAAGCAGGATCCCTAGTTCAACATACATTACAATGAAATATGGGCAACAAAAACAAGCAAGGCAATATATGCAATGTTTCCGTGCTCATAGAGGTTTTTTGGTTGATAGATTAATGATATAACATGCATATGACTAACCATTCATTGAATATTTTTAAACTTTTATGCCAAATCATTCTCTGTAAAATTTTGTAAAATCATACCCGATCAACCGCTCAAAATTGAAATATAGGAACAAAAATTAAAATAAATTTAGTGGGGATTTTTTTTTAAATTTTAAATCTTCTTTTTTAAATGGTTAAAACAAATTCATTGTAGGGAAATTTTAAAAACAGTTTGAATAATTTCTAAAAATAAAATATTAGTCTCTATTTTTTCTCCTAACACTTTAAATAGCCATTCTGGGGCTTTATGAGATGACAGTTTTAGTTCCAATGCTAAATTTTCCTCTAAAGATAAAAAAGTATATATTGAATTAGTAAATAAAGAATGAACGTTGAGGCTTTTTTGATAGAGGGTAGTATTCTATTGATTATTTTTTTCAGATTTGAGGTCATGATTTGTGTTTCCAACCTTATATTAAAAAGTTGCCTATTATCCCATGTGTATGAATTTTTTACAGGGCCATGCAGGGAGATAGAAGAAAAAACAAATCATCAAAATGATAGTGATGCAAGTTTAGTGTTGTATAAGACATATAATAATATTTTCAAAGAAAAAACCCCATAATAAATGATTTAATAAACTTTCATCATATTTTACTGAATTTGTAACTGCTGGTTTTCAACCCTAAATCTTAAATCATTACCTAGTGAAAATAGATCAACCAATCTACAAATGTAAATGTTTCACTAAAATTATAGAAGGGAGAAGTATAATACAAGAACTCAGAGTGCTAAAGGGTATATAGATAAATGAAAGTTTAGTGTATGTTGATGAACAATATTGACAAATGATGATCATAAACACTGATCATTAGTGCTGGGAAATGAGAAGGACATGCATCTTGTATTGAATATGTGAAACATAAATTAGTAATAAATGTTATTCGTTGATTGAATAATATTGAAAAAAATGATTTATTTCACAACAAAAACAGTTGAAAAATAATGAAAATCCATAAAAAAATAAGTATTTTAGTAGTATTTTTATCGACAACATTCCAGTGCCAAATATCGCAATGGAATAAAATTTTTCTAAGAATCGATATAATTTTTAAAAAGATTTTTTTAATGAAAATTAAGATGAATTGATTGTTGCTTAGAGTTGAAATTAATATACTAAAGCATGAAGTCATCACAAGAAATTACCAGCTAGGTAGTATGCCAACAACTTATTAATTGAGATTTTTGGTGGGTTTCTAATAAGCTTGGCATCCAAAAGTATTATCTTCAATTAAATCGATAAAGCTTCCTCCATGTTCTCAAGATGAATTATTTCCTTCACTTTTCAATGATAAACCAACTAGAAACCTCCAAAAAAAAAAAAAAAAACGATCTCTACATTACATCAGGGAACTTTTAGCTGGACTTATAATAAAACACAACAATACATACTACAATAACATTGTATACAATTTCACAGGTAAAGTTTTTGACAAAACAAATTCTTAAAACACAATATACGTTGTTTAGCAATTTTAGATTACACAATTCAAATGACAACAATTCTATGAAAAAGATTTTCAATTAAAATTCTTAAAACATACAAAAAATATTAACTAAAAAGAACTCAGAATGCAATGCAATATATAAACATTAATATAATCTAACAAACCTAAGCTATTATTCTTCTACTACCTCTTCGTCTTTCTCCTCCTTCACCACTAGTATAAGTTTTATATCTCATTATTATTGTGGACATTTACAGAAGGATTTATCTTGGTGTATGCTTTCGCTGATGACATCCTTTTTGTGGATAAGACTGGAGAAAAAAATTCAAGATAAACTTGAATTACAGAACTCTACATTATAGTCTAAAGGCCTTCATTTGAGTAGATAAAAAAATGAATACAAGAAAAATAATTTTATTAGTAGTAGATTTAGTGTTAAGAGTTGTAACAATAGGTGATCAATTCATTAAAAGAAGTGAGTGTTTTAGATATCTTCGGTCTATTGTTCAAAGTGATGGTGATATTGATGGGATATTATTAGTTGAATTCAAGTTGGATGGTTGAAATGGAGGAATGCATTAGGCCTATTGTGTGATAAAAAAGATCCACTTAACTTAAAGAAAAAAATTATATGATGGCAGTGAAACCTGCAATGCTTTATGGGGCTGAATGTTGGCCTAAAAGAGAAGCATAAAACTAAGTTAAGTGTTGCTGAGATGAGAATGCTTACATGGATGAGTGGCCTGATTCTAAGAGACAAAATGCAAAATGAATGTATCTGTGAAAGGGTTGGTGTAGCTCCAGTGACAAACAAAATTAAAAAGAGTCGTCTTAGATGGTTTGGTCACATTAAGCGTTAACCATCTGATGATCTAGTTTGGAGAGTAGATGTTTTAGATTAGACTTGTGCTAATAAAGTTAGGGATGGATAAAAAATGACTTGGGCATGTTGTATAAAAAATGATCTTAATTTATTAGATTTAACTGGAAATGTGACACTTAATAGGACACCGTGGAGAAAAAGGATTCATTTAGCTGATCCCATTTTGTGGGACAATGGCTTGTTTGTGTTGTTGTGTTATTATCGACATAGCATTGCCATCTTAAACTATAATGATATCATTCTAGATTCCATGTTTTAATTCGCTAAATGCAACAACCATCTTTCATAATAACTTATCATTTTTTTATCCACTCAATTATTTTTTTTTCAAATCTCTTAGGCTCATTTACACCTACAAAAAGATAAGAATCTAGCTTTAAAACATATAATTTTGTATAATTTTGTCATTTATCAAAGTTTTCAAAATTTTATATGTGCATTATAATCTAGCATTAACCCACATCTGCTCCCTTGGTGTTAGAAAGTTTGTGAGCATGTAGCTGCATCGGCTTGGGATCTCCATTTAACATTTTTTTAACAAAAATAATATAGGAAATCAACACATATTTTATGAAGAAAATTAAGCATCTATATTTTTTTGAATTGCTATTTTTCTCTTATACTCAAAGTGTGATATGGGGCCACCACTAGAAGGAAGCTACTCATGCCTGAAGCTCTATTCTATTTATTCTTTCCCCCCTTAAAAATATATTAAAAAATATCATACTCTACAAAAACACAACCCAAACATGTTCCTAATCCATAGAAGTCTCTTACCATATGTTTAACAATTTATGATTATGTCAAGCATACTCATTATGATTTTATAGTCATAAACATCTCCTAAGCTTATCATGGTGATGATGCAATCAATGAAATTATTTTTATGAAATAAGAATATATTTAAACAAAAGTACATATTACTTAAACTCTCACATGCACATTCCCTCAAACTTTCATCAAAATATTCTTTCATGATACTTGGAGCAGAAAATTTGTTCCTAATGATATTTGAAATTCAAATTCAGGCACTTTACCATCATCATAAATTTCAAGTTTTGATCTCTAATAAATTTAAATAAAATTCTTCAATGTTACTTCTCATTTTTCTGAGCTAATTTAGACTCAAGTTTGGGTGATTTTGAAATTAGGAAAAAACATATTAACTTCTTCATCATTCTAAATATGAATTTATTGAAATTATTATTATTTTTCCATTGGGACCATATACACTTTGAGATTTTCCACCATCTTTCAAAACAATGTACTTATGCATTTGAGTACATTGAATTTAGAGTTTGATTCATCTTAACTTCACATTTTTATTATTTTTCACCATAACGATCTATTTTATATTTACAAATCAATGTACTCGAAACTTATTATTTACAAATCAATCATTCCCTTTCATCCATTTTTCAAATTCTCACTCAAATATCAAAAGGCATGATAAAACATAAACTCATACTTCTCATTTTTATTAAATTCTCAATAATAGTTAAAAAAACACATCTGAATGATTAATTTATAAATATCAATGTTTTAGAAGTTATGTATGTAATTGTTCCTTTTTTTCTATTACTACATTGCAGTGCAAAGTTTACACGATCAGTTGAAATGCATCTAATTTAGGGTTACACAGATCGCAGGACTACCTGGTCAAGACCGTTCTCCGAGCAGTGCCGCCATTAGAGGAGCGATTCAACATCAGCACAGAGATCAACGACGACGGAGATCTAACGCCGAAGAGCAGGCGTGTGAGCGGCTGGAACTTCGAGGATGGCTTCGAGCGACTTCCCGTTTTCACGAAAGAGTCATTAGAATATGATGAAGAAAACCGGATCGAAAAATTGGTTGAAAGTTCCGATCAACAGCGAGAAATGCTCGCGAATGTTGTGGAGAGCTGCGATGGAGTAGTGGAAGAGAGGGAGAAGTGGATGGTTGAGATTGTGAAATATCTGAAGAAGACGGTGGATGGAATGAGCTTGGAACTGCAGAGGGAGAAGAGTAGGAATATAGAGCTGGAAGAGGAGGTTAGCAGGTTGGTGGTTGGAAAAAGATGGGAGGAGGAAGAAGACAAGGAATGAAATGTGAATGTTGCTTTTGGATTGTATTTGGAGTTGGTAAAGTTTAGTGCTTTTAATTCGTTTCTGATCAGAAGTTGTTTTGTTGCTGGATGGTATGTTCTGTTGCTTACAATAGTGTTTCTCTTCGAAAAATAAGCTGCACGACCATGCATTAACTTTTATAGGTGTGTTGTTAGGTGTTTTTTTTGGGTTGTATGCCCTAGTGCTATATTTATATCTATATTGTGGATCCTGAATTATCTTTTGTGAACACAACTCTAGAGTTAGAGCCGAGTGAATGAAAGAATAAAGTGAACCAAGAGTTTCTGTGGAGAGAACTGGGGGAGTTCAAATGGCCCGAGTTATTCATCTTTTGCCAATGTTTCCTAGGTTGTTGAGTAGGCGTTATGTCAGGTGGTATGAGCAACAAGACTGTCGACCCAAGCCTACTAGCCTTGGCGGGATATACACATGCTCTGACACCTATCACAAAAAAGGGTAGTCAGAAAAGAAAGAAGAAGAGAAACAGTTTATCCTGAGTCAATCAACCAGGTTGCTTCTTCCGATGGGTCCGAAAGACGGTTCCCAAAAAAACTCTGGAAACCCGAGGGTTTTGGTCTGAGCCAAGTCAGGGCCGTGGTTGACTTGTCGGCCACGTTCGGGGAAAGCTTCCAATGATCATCGTAGCTCAAGGGCAGAGGTGGCGATTGGCCCTTTGTTGCTGCCCCCGAGGGAAAAGGGAAGAGATGCCAAAGAGGGAGAGGAAGGTTGTCCCTTGACTTGGTCCAAGCTTAAGAGGCTCATGGGTATGTAAGGAATTTCATTTGACTTTGGCTGGTGTGCAGTAACTTAATGCTCCTTTTTAAACAGACGTGTCGATTGAGAAGAAGGATGTCAAGGTGGCAGACCGTCGAGAGATGTGTTGACTCGGTTCTTGTCATTCCCACCGAGTCCCTTGATGCGATCATCCTCCCCTTTTCCATCGATCGACATGGACAGAGGCTCTAAGCAGGACCAACCGGTGTACCAGAAACCCCCTCATGGGTTAGTTTCATGCTAGGTGCAGAAGATGGTAAAGGTTCTACACCATACAACAGAAAGTTTCGTCGACTCATCTGCGTTGGGAAGGATGGCTCATTGCTAACGTCTGGATGTCACCTTTCAACAAAAATCGACTATCATCACTCGACTGAAAGGAGAGGTCGCGTCACAACTTGGTTTCCTGAACGACGTCCAAGCTGATATGGGTTCTATTCGCAGTTTGGTAGTTACGAGTCGATTCCATAATGAGGCCGACCAGATGGAGCATATTAGGCTTGGTGGAGAGATGGTCCTCCAAAGGTTGCTTGAGAAGGGTTATGTCTCATGTGAAGCCACGGAGGACCCATTTATTAAGCATTTTGTTATTATTTGTAATAAAGTAATATTTATATGAATTTGAAATGACAAATGGTGCGACATTTATGTTTATGTGGCTCTTCGGTTAGCTCACCCGCCTCATAAATAGGGTTTGGGGTTGCCTTATTTTGCTTTTGTGCTTTGTTTTCTGAAACTTTCAATTTCTCTTTTTTTGTCTTCCGATCCTTTCACTTGACTGTAATGGGTTCGAAGTATTCTCAGGTTCATTTTAGCACTGTATCGACGATCGATCCATTCTTCATGATGGACAAGAGGGTGAAAGACCTCCATGACAGATATGTGAAGAATTCTCAGATTATCCTCCACAGGATGTCAGTCGAGGGGTGAACGACAGACAATGTTAACCCTTATCTGTTGTTCTACCACGATTAGTTTAGGTGCAGTCTCTGGCTACCT
The DNA here is from genome assembly GCA_003013225.1 of Phalaenopsis aphrodite. NCBI lineage: Eukaryota > Viridiplantae > Streptophyta > Magnoliopsida > Asparagales > Orchidaceae > Phalaenopsis > Phalaenopsis aphrodite. Next base: position 96,666 of record NEWO01000980.1, read on the forward strand.
ATATGTCTTGAGCTCAGGAGCGTCTTAACCAAATACAGTGTTATCCTAGCTCAAGTCTTGTTGAACTCTATTGCAGCCATCGTGACTTTCTTCATGTTATGTTGCTGCTTCAACATTTTCTAGTAGACCGATATTTTCAGCCATTAATTTTCCTTCAAGGTCAACAAAGAGGGGTTTGTTATGGTTTTGCCCGGGCGAAAGCTTTGCTTGCTTAGTGTTGAAAAGAAGATTAAGACCGGTGAAAGAAGTTCTTAATTAGTTCTATGTCTGGCCACTGAAAGATTGTTACCTGTCTGTGAGAAGTGGTGGGTAGTAAGCAAAAGACCTTACCAGCCGATCTGCAACCCGTCCAGGAGGTGCTGGAAAGGAGCCCAATGTCAATTCCCCAGTATACTGCAAAACAAATGGTGAACCAAGTGATGGAAGGGAAAATGAGTCTGTCGAGCGACTCAAGGGCTTTAGATGCCAACTAGTCTACTAAAGTAAAAGCTGGGAGGAAGAAGAAGACAAGGAATGAAGTATGAATGTTGCTTTTGGATAGTATTTGGAGTCACTAAAGTTTTGTGCTTTTAATTCGTTTCTGATCAAAGGTAGACATATTGCTGGATGGTATGTTTTATTGCTTACATTAGTCTTTCCTTTTACAAAATAAGCTACAAAATAGGTTGTACGACTATGTGTTAACTTTTATAGGTTTGTTCTTAGGCTTTTTTTTTTGTTCATATCCCTCTTTTGAAAATTTTTGTTTAGGATTTAATATATATATATATATATATATATATATATATATATATATATATATATATATATATATATATATATATATATATATATATATATATATATATATATATATATATATATATATATATATATATAATATTTGAAAATAATATTTTAATTTTGAAAAGTAAGATTTTAATTTCGAAACATGATACTAATAAGGCCTCATTCATTTAATAGTTTAAATAAACCAACACAACATCACGAGTAATGCACCTATCCCAAAGAACAGACACATTACTAGATAATGAGGCTCGATTAAGTAAACTAATGAATTCTTGACATCCATTTAGTCTGCAAAACATTTTAATGTTGACCGACAAGTTCCCCTATCTAATATAAAGATTGAATAAAGTTTATATTACATAGGTTCTTAAAGCTCAATATAGAGGCAATCCCCTATGGTTAATTACATCTCAAGTAACCGAAGTCATTTAAGTAAACTATCGATTTAGATCAAAGGTATTTGTTTTCAAGAGTTTTAAAGGATTTCTAGATGGAAAATAAAATGCGTAACCATTAGAAAAATTTGTTATATAGTGATGCTAAATAGGTGGATTAATTTAAAGTTTTGGGTATGACGCCCCTGCTTAAGGTGCTCATGGCCTTCCAACATCCTAGGTTCATCGGTTGCCTAGACTATTAACCAACAAGATAAAAAGATCTATCCACTATTACCATAGTAATGATAAATGTAGATATCCTAAACTATTGAGTGGTTTGAGTTGTCTTCATTAGTAACTGTGGGTTAATTCATCATAGGGCTCCTAAGTAGTCTAAGAGGCTTAAAGGCTCGATATTTTATATAACATAGTCCTTAGTGCTAGCTAGGGATATCAAAGTATCTAACTTAAGATTCTAGACCTAGACTATACTAGGGGTATGTGTGGACCTAAGTTTTATTTCTAAGTTGGCTAGCATGGAGTTCACAGTTCATCTCCCTAAGTATGATTTCCCTTATTTATGTTGCTTAATTTTAGTTAGTTTTGGGGGGTTGTTATTTTAACTTTGATTTTATCCTGTTTTCCTAATTTGTCGATTAACATAAAAATCAAGTGTTGTTGCTTGAAAATTTTGCATTTGGTTTTCTATCTTATGTTGATGTTCTCTATGTTTGAAATTTATATGCAACATTCAAAGATAGGATTTTACTACTATGTTATTTAGTTATACTTCCATATTTAAAATTTAAGTCATATTCATATGATTAAATATAAAAGACTTCATTTTTCACATAAAAAAAAAACCTTTTTGTAAGCATAACACACCATAATATATATTTATCATGAAAGAGTGCATTTTATTCTACAAAAATGCTTTAATCAATCATATGAATAGATTAAACATTAAATATACAAGTGTTCATAAACTTGTACCATGCTTTTGCATGTATATATGGTTAAACATATGACTTGAAAACTTGATTTAAAGCTAAAATAATATTTTAGAAAAGTAAGCCCAAGATGATGAAATATTTCTAACATAGCTTAAATATTAGAACAAATTTAACTTTAACCTTAAATACCCATATTTGAATCTGAAATAATAGATCAAAATGTTATAGTGAAAATGTCAAATTTTCGGAGTTAGATATTTAAATATGCGGTATTTATGTAAAATTTCTCTAAATATTACTATAACATTCTTGAAATAAGGTAGTTGAGTGTAGAATTCTTAGTTTTAGATTCAAAACAGAACAAAATTTTGATGTTATTTGCCATTTTGCTGTTGGAATAAAAACGAACTTAGTATATTAAAAGAAAAACAACGGTAATATTAGAATTTTAACTGGATTGATTGAGCTAGTTGATAGAGATTAGGAAGCTTTGCATACATACCATTTAATTCCTATGTATTTACATATCTAAAGCCTAATGTCACGGACAAATAGTCTCACATCGGCTAGGTGTAGGGCCGAAAAACAGTATTTAATTCTTAGGCTCTTTTGGGAGGTGACACTGAGCTTCATTTTTTTTTTTTACAGATATGCCACCTTATCTTTGTTTGAAAAGATGTATTTTAATTTTTAAAAGCTAAAATGGTGATGGTTTTGTTGTGATATGAAAGATAAAGAGTTGGGTGGTACAAATGTAAGAAAATATAGTTTTGGTGTTAGATATGTAAATACATTGGAACCAGGTGGTATGTATGTAAATACATCAATTAGAAATTAAATGCATGCGGTAACATATGACCTTTGTCTTTTCCCTTCCAAGAGAACGGATGCCGGAAGCTTTCTTGTTACTCTGTTGAATAATGATTAAGGAAGATTTACATACATACCAATCGATTTCAATGTATTTACATGTCTACACCTCAACTTTAAAATTAAATGCATACCACCTAATGTAAGGATGGAAAGCGTACTTATCTTTGTAAAAGTTAAATGATGGTATTTTTGATGTGATAAGAAAATTTTGAGGGGTAAAAAAGTAAAAAGTAAAACTATGGTGGTATTTATGTAAATATGCATGAATTGGGTGATAGGTATGTAAATGCCCTTAATTTATTATTAATTCTAATGATATGGAATTTCATTGAAAAAAACTTTGAATAGAAACTGTGTCTTAGCCCACCAATTGGGCTTCTTGGTCTACCTCCTCTTTGGCTTGGTTCTCTATTTCCATCTGTTTGTGCCCCATGCCATCTAATTGAAGAAGAGAAAAGGGAAAATACAATTACTGATCTAACATGAAAACTGAGATATTTTTAATGGCAGGAATCTAAATTCTCATTGATATATTTTTAAAAGTACCGTCAATGCTCGTAATTCTCTCCATAAATACTTTTCCATATTTAAGAAGGGGAAAGGGAAATGCAATCACTAATCTAACCTCTATGTGCACATTTTCTGGGAAAGGTTAATATGTATATGTAATGTACTATTATGATGGTGCTTTGTTTGTAGCAATTTATGCGGTGTTAGTGGTTTGGTTCTTGGATCTCAAATTTGTTGTGTTTCTGTATGTGGACTTTGTATTGACCCACAAACATCAATGTCTAGGCTACAACAGATGACCCCACCCAGAATTTGGATTAGCTGAAGGAACAACCAGCGAACCAATAGCAGGGAATGTACAGTCAATCTGAGCATCTTGGCCCTATAGGCAGAAGGGGAAAAATGAAAATTAAAACTGGGGTGACACACTTATTCGAGCAAACCTCGTAGCTTAAAACTAATTGCACCAATATCACATCTAGTGCTCAAACAGCTTTGTATGGATACCCGAGTAAGATAGATGTTGTGAAATTGATGGACTGTACTCCAAAGATTTTTTATGACAAGCTCCTCTTACTTATTTGATGTCAGAATTCAAGAAGATCAAAATAAGCAAGAAAAGTTTTTCACGCTGGTGTAACAGAGGATTCCTTACCTCCGACATTTTTTAGAGATGTAAACTACCAAGTTGTATTTCTTTTTGTTGTCACTATTATTTGGGATTTATTGTTTGTAATAATCCACACTTCTATGTGAACTATGGATTGTGTCATGGTTATGTAGAATTTCGATATTTACATCATGAGTATTTGCAGTGCTTTCATTTTGAGTCATTTTAATAGTTACTTGTACTTCTGTCATAACTTGTTCTTATTATTAAAGTCTAACACACATCTTTTAAACAAATAGATCTACCAAGTGAAGAGAAAATTATATAAATAGTGGAGAGGGCAACGATTCTGACCACAATAGCTTGTCTTCAATGACTATTACCAAAGAAATATGTATAAGATACATCATGTGTCAACATCCTCTGTGGGTGACAAATGAGTTGGTGAGCTACTCGAAGCTCATCCAAACAGAATTTATAATATGTTTCGGATGTCGAAACATATTTTCTGCAATTTTTTTTTGATGAATTTTCAATTCAAATATGGTTTGCATGGATTAACACATTTTACAACCTAAGAAATTCTAGCCATCATCCTTTTTATTATGTCATAGAATGAGTCCATCTTTGCTTGTTCTGGGCATTTCCATTATTACCTAGTCGATTCAGGATATCCATTGCAACAAGGTTTCTTGAAATCATTTCCTGACATGATATATCACCTTCCTGATTTTGAGCGCAAAAACCAAGTAATTATAGGAAAGAATGAACTATTCAATAAAAGATAGTTGTCATTATGAAGTTTCATTGAGAGAGCATTCAGTGTATTGAAGAAGAGGTGGGTCATACTTCGAGATATGCCAACATACTGTTTAAAAAAACATGTGAAGATAGTTGTTGTAACAACAACACTCTGTAATTTTATATGGAGGCATCCATACCAAGACGATATCAATTCCAAGGTCCTAAATGAAAATCCTACCTGCATGCTTGAGGAAGCATTCCAACATTGGGTCAGACTTGTTGCTCGATATGAACTTTGGTACGAACGAGTACAACATATCTGAGGGAGAAAGTGTGCAAACGATGATACAGTTAAGAGAAGAGATTATCGATGCTTTGGCGAACACATCAAATATATTTATGTAGCATCAACTACTGATTTCTTATTGATGATTTATATTTTAGTTGTGTATTGGATTTATGGATGTATATTTTCTAAATCTTAAAGTGTTCTTGATGTTTCTTTACTAGCTTTTGTTTTAATTGTAAAATTGTTTATTTTTTTTAATGTTTCTATCACATATTTACTTTTTTTTTCAATTGAAATCAGTTTATTATAATAACATAAAACATAAGTTCAACAACATCAAGTACTTCGAAAGTTTTATCCTACAAGTGGCATGCGTTGTGTTGATTACCAATCAAAAAGGAAAATAACAACAGCAAGAGATTTTACTGTAGTTTGAACAATAGGACACCTGAAGGTTGCAATTATTTTCATTGGATTGATGACATGGATGACTTCGCTCCGGATAGTGATCAGGTCAGGCGAGATGCTGCATCTCGAAGATTTGATCTTCAGGACGAGAAAACGAACATCATTCTATGTTTGTTGGTTATTTTGGATGTCCTCATTATTGTAGTTATATGCATGAAATGACTAATCACTTTTTTATGTAATAGAGTATTTTGCACTATAGAGTTTTTGATAAATATAAGAGAAAAACGTTTTTTTTTCAAGTGAAACAGTTGCAACATAGTTGATTTCTCAAACAAACACCCGCTTCCAAGAAGTAAATACAATTGCTGCCTCAAACACGTTTAATTATTAGGTGCGGCTGTGATCGGAGGGCGCGCGAAGCTCTGCGTGCGCCCTCCGCATGCAATAATCGCTCCTCAAACACACCCTTCAACTATTTGAATTTGGCTAATTATCCTACACCATTTTCCATGCTTTGATTCATCCCTGATTTGACTCAAAGTTCTTATTATGTCCTATCTACTCATTTAAGTTTGCATGCATAAAACGTTCAATTACAACAACCATTTTTCGAAATTAAATAGAAACTAATCAAATTAAAGTTTAGTGGACGTTGAAAAAATAATTAAATCAATAATTATTCTTCTTAATTAAGATAATTAAATTGATTTTTAAATACAAAAATCATATTATAAATACTAAAAACTAAAGATTATAACTTAAAAATTTTGAAGAAATTTCCGGTAGCAATCTCATTATTTTCGAAAAGAATAATAGAAAAATAAAACACGACCACTGTATTGACATTGACGACTGTTTCCAACTCACGATAGTCATTGCCCTTGCACGAACCGTGCGAAATTCATACCTTATTTAATAATATTGTGATAATATTTTATCACAATACTATTATAATATCATCAAATATTATTAAACATCCTAGCCTATTTTCATACTTATTTAATGATATTTAACATAAGAAAATAAAAAAATAAAAAAAATCAAAAACAAAAATGCATCGGCCCTGCGCCACTTTACAAAGAACGCCGTCACAAACCGACAAAACGTACCCCGTCCGTATGCCCGGCACGTGCAACTCATTTTCCTTTCCACCGTCCGATCAACTCCGCATGCCTTTCAAATTTCAGCCGGACCCCACCCGTGATTCCTGATATTACAATACTCATGCAGATAGTCCCCCCGCAACTGCCGACCTCGCCCACGTTTTCCTTAACAACCTAGGGTTTCATTGAATTTGCGCGAGCAGGACGAAGAAGACGAAGCTGGGCTGAAATCCAAAAGTCTCTCAGCTTGCCAATTAGGGCATCGCCTCAAAATGGGCTCTTGCTGCTTCGACCGAGCTGAAGCGGTTCTTAGCTCTGACTGGTCCGACGAAGATCAGGCCATGGCGGTCGCCGTCTTAGGCCTCAACGCTTTCGAATACCTCCAAACCTCCCGCGTCTCCTCTGACAGCCTCGTTTGCTCTGCCGGAGCAGCAGCCGATCTTCAAACAAAGCTCATCAACCTCGTGGAGTCCCCCGGCGGAGCCGGCTGGTCCTTCGCCATCTTCTGGCAAATATCCCGGTTTAAATCCGGCGATCTCGTTCTCGGCTGGGGAGATGGGCATCTCCGTGAGCCGGAGATCGAGAGTCTCGGTTCCCTCGATGATGTGCAGCAAAAGATGAGGAAGCGGGTGCTGCAGAAGCTTCATTTACTTCACGGAGGATACGAAGACGACGACTACGCTCTCGGACTCGATTGCGTTACTGATACTGAGATGTTCTTTCTCGCTTCTATGTACTTCGCCTTTCCTGACGGCGAAGGTGCACCCGGCCGAGCTCTGCTCCACCGTAAACACATATGGAATGATCCTCTGTCGGAGAATTACTGTGTTCGGGCATTTCTTGCGAAGGCTGCAGGATTTCGGACTATTGTTCTGGTGCCATTTGAGAATGGCGTTCTTGAATTAGGTTCTGTGGATGTTATACCGGAAAGCATGGAAGCTTTGATGATGATTAGGAGTGTGTTCTCCAAGGGGGCGGAGTGGTTGAAGGTCTTTGGGAATGATTTAGAGATTGAGCGAGCAAAGAGACCTTCTGAGCTCATTGCAAACAACAGAGAAGCTGTCAATTGCAATAAAAATCGCAGCTTTGTTCCCCAACATTTGAATGCTAGAAATGGGTTGGCAGTAATGAGAGGGGAAGTAAAGCCAAAAGGGCAGGGCTTTGTTCACAAACATCAGCAGCTTTCTCCTGCATCAAAAAGGATTGATTTTGCCAGCCATGAAAACTCTGATGCGGAGGCTTCTTGCAAGGAGGATAAACCTAGCATAATAGATGAGCGCAGGCCGAGGAAGAGGGGACGGAAGCCGGCTAATGGAAGAGAGGAGCCACTTAACCATGTGGAAGCTGAGAGGCAGAGAAGGGAGAAACTGAACCAGCGGTTCTATGCTCTGAGGGCTGTTGTCCCCAACATTTCCAAAATGGACAAGGCTTCGCTGCTTGGTGATGCTATTGGTTACATTACTGACCTCCAGAAAAGGCTTAAAGAGATGGAGTCCAGAAGGAAGATGACACCAGATGTTGAAGTGCAGACGGGGCAAGAGGAGTTAATTGTTCAGGTCAATTGTCCTTTGGATAGTCACCCAGCTTCCGTTGTCATTCAAGCATTCAATGAGCTGCAGTTCACTTCTGTCGAGTCGAAGATGTCAGCTACAGATGACTGTGTCTTACACACATTTGTGGTGAAGTTGCCTGGCGGCACCGAGCAGGCTGCAAAGGAGAAGTTTTTTACTGTCATTTCTTGCCAAATGAATCCTTCTGCACAGTAGAATTGGACTTTAGACGTGGTCTAATTAGCCTCAAGACTAAATAGGAAACCTTCCATGAATGTTTCATGTTTTTTGCCATATTTTCTGTTTTAAAATGTTATAGAAAGAGAGACAGGACAGACCTGTTATTCAGCTTTTTTTTTTTGTATAGTCTTTTCTCAAGAATCTTATTTTACAATTGCAAAGCATTATCTGTTTTATCTTCCTAGTGCAGCAGCATTGAGTAGGCTGAAACATCAAACATTCCACTGGCTTGTATTCAGGATTCTGTATGGTTCTTGATGTATTTAAGAAAGCAAGTGTTAATTCTCTGCTGTGTTCAGTAACTAGATCTATGTAAGTGGATATGGGATGTTAATGGCTTCCCAATATTATGCAATAATTTTGTACTCGGGTTGAGCTATTTGTCTTCATTTGTCAGTCGGATTAAATTCATAAGCCATAGATGCATCTCTTATTGTTTGAGATCGTTTATTGTTCGCAAGTTACTACATGATGGTTAATATCTCCGGAAGGGTTCACTCCATAAATCAGGAAATAATTGCCCCCATTTTCAATACTAGAGGCCTTGGCTTTCATTTTCAATTTATTTTCTATCCAGACAACGAGAAAGTTCTTTGGAATGTTTTAACAAGCAGCCTTGTGCAATCATTTGGGAGAAATGATCCATATGGCTAGATTTGGAGTAAATGAGCCCTTTTTATTTATACTTTGTAATATTTTTTTTGAAGCCTGTGGTCTCTTCTACATAAATTTATGTTTTTTTAAAGGTTGGAGTTGGTTCTATGTTCTAACATTTTGACGAATCTTGGCTTGATTGATGTATCTTCAAGTAGTTTTTCTACAGTCTTGCCTGACACGTTAAATATTTACAAAGTAATACTAGCTTTCCTTTTCATCTCAATTGATCCTTAACTTCTCTCACAAGTTTTGGGAAAAAAAAAAAAAATGAAATGTTCTACTCACGTCTACTTGATTTCAGTTGGACTAATTAATAGTGGTGGAAAGCCTGATTTACAGCTAAAAAGGAGTATGAATTTTCAGTTTAATGATCATCCAGAGTTGCTAGAAGGAACGCTAAGATTATTGTAGTATGGGCTAGTCACACCTCGATAATGCAAGACATGATGAAATAAAATGAACCTGCTTTATATTTTCAAATACTTTCAAATAAAAATTTGCACACAAATAACCAAAAAAGGATATATAAATTTTATTAATAGTCAAAGGTTTAATAATACAATTGGATTGAAAATAAAAAATTAGTTGAGTCAAAATAGAAATCATAACATAAAACAGCTAACCAAACCCAACAAAAAAAAAAGCAATAGTTAAAACAAATACAAAAAATTTTAAAAAAAACTAGGATGGGAAAACCTAAAATAGAAAAATTTGCTCTGGTGGTGACGATTATACTGTTGATTGAATAGAATTTATTATGCAAAAATATCAAAAAGTGAGTTTGACAAACATATTCAATAAGTAAAGTTATTTATTAAAGCATAAATGACAAGAGCAATGAGACATGTAGTATGAATAACAAATAAAGACAAGTACTTCGTGCATATATACATACATCATGAAGCAAAAAGATTGGTAAATCAAATATGTTCAAATGTAAAAAATGCAATCAAATTTTTTATTATTATGTATTTTAATTATATTTATATAGTCAATTTTAACTGACACCTGAAACCGGGAGGGTCAAATACTAAAATTTCAATTCACCTCTCCATAAATCCTAGATTGGTTAAATCCCGAAGGAAGACGGATTCACGGGATTTAGAGAGACTGAAGCGCGCGGATGGGAGAAGGGTACGCAGACGATGTTTACCTTCCTCGATGGTTGTGGGTATGTGCGAACGACAGGATGAGGGAGATGGAAGTTTCAGGTCTCTGTATATCGCGATCCCGCCGTTCCCTTCCCAGTTAGCTCTATCTGTGACTGTATCGCGGCAGAGTTCGGGAGATGGATGTTGGCGGAACCTAGAGGAGGGAGGAGGGAGGAGGGAGGAGGAAGGAGGAAGATCGGGAGTAGGTAGAGGAGGCGAAGTAGAGCGAGTGCGATGCCTTCGCCCTCTCTTATAGCACAGTGAGGCAAAACTGGCTGTCCAAAAGGCTCGTTGTTTGAAAAGGCTCTCGGCTCGTTCCCTAAGTTAATAGCCGACATTGAACAAATCTTTGTTGGTTGGTGTTGGGCTCTTTTTGGCTCAATATACTACTCATCAATTATATATATATATATATGTATATATATTGATGAGTAACAATTTTAAAAATTTTAATTGATTGCAAGGCTACAAAAATTTATTATCAATTAAAAGTATTAATTAAGAAAATAGAATAAAAATTATTAAATTAGATTCAAATGATATTTTAATATAAATAATAATTTTTAAATATTGCATCAACCTTTAACATCTTTTGGCTATGTGATTAGGGTTATCAAAACGACTCTTTGTTCGTAAAAAACTCGTGTTCAGCTCGTTAAACAAACGAGCCGAACACCAACACATTTTTTGAGCTCGAAATATAAACGAACGGAGTCTCGGCTCGCTCGTGTTTGGCTCGTTTACACCCCTACTTAAAACTAAGAATATAGAATAATGTGTGAAGACCATTGAGCTTAGGTTTTAAGAGGCCCAATGAAATTAATAAAAGATGAATAATCAATCCCACTAAGAAAAGCTTGATTTAAGCCACCAATACCATAAATAGAATAATTTCTTAAATAAACTTATCATTAAAAATAATCTACATTTCATTCCTATTTATAGCAATTAGATTTAATTTCAAGCAAAATCTTAGAGGGATAAGGTGGGAGGCTACTAAATGATAAAGTTTCTAACAACTACATTTTTCAAGTGGCTAGCCCATATATATTCCCAAATTTAAAAAGCTAAATTTTAAATTCTAAATCCAAAAATTAAATAATAAAATTTAAATTTCAATTAATTTTTCTAAGTTAGGCTTTTGTGATAGGCCTTGATTAGGTTCTTAATTTTTTCACTTTATTGAGTAGTTGATTGAACTCTCATAAGTAAACATTTAGCTTCTTTTTTGTATCTATATGATATGCTATATTAATTGCCCTCAGTTTAATGGAGTTAAAATCAAAGAAGTAATCTACTAGTTGATAAGCAAGAGTCTATAAATGGGCATAAGATAGCCATGTATATACTCTTGTTGGCTTCTACATTCAACAAATAAAAAATTTATGATCACCAAATAAGCAATGGGCCCTTCATATAAATTAATACCATCAACTTTGAAGAATATGGGTAGTGAGGGATTTTATGTGTAAGGAACTATAGATTTTACCAAAAAAATTAAACTAAACATGTTTCCTAAGTCCTTGATATGATAAAATAGTTTTAACTTTGATAATTAGATGAATGAGCCCATTAATGAGCAAAATAAGGTGATCAACATTAGTTCCATTTTTTATTAAAATTTTTTAAATGATCATAAATCCTTACATCTAATTTCTTATATTTTGTGGTTTGATAACACAGAGTGTGGTAGAAACTCAAATTATAATTACTTTCTTTATATTATTTTAAAATAAAAATTTGATTTTCTTAATAACTTATTTTTTAAAATATGATTTTTTTTAATATTTTCACAAGGATTTTCAAATTATTAAAAAAAAAGACAGTTCCATCAACAAATGCATGGAATGATATGATTGCAAAATTAATTGAATGCCTCAAATATTGAATATAAATTATCTCTAAAAGTGATTTACTTATAATTTTTGAGAAGACACAATTTTAAGAAAATTCTAATGTTGGTAGATATAAATTCTTATTTCCTAAGCTTTTGCCTACCAAAGAAATTGTTAAACATGCTCTATTTAATCCTAAAATAAGAATAATCTAATCATATAAAAAGCTTCATTTATTTTGAAGCATGGCATAAAATGTTTTTCCTTTTTCAAATTTACCAATTATAAGAAAAAACTTCACTATCTAGTTCTCATGGTATCTAAGGTAGTACTAAAATAAAATCTATTGATAAATTCTTCCAAAGTTTCAAATGGAGTATGTAAGTCACTGTTTTGTCAAATATATTTGAAAGTTTTAGCTTTTTTATAGAATATGCACTGAGCATAGAGTCTGAGAACATCCCATTTTAATAAAAAAATATGTTATAATGAATAGTTTGTCAATGTAAACTTGGATAAAGCATCGTTTGTTTGGCTTTCAACTTTAGGTTTATAATTGTGGATAAATGTGCTACCATTGATAAATTTACACATGTGGCACGTTTTTGAATAAGTTTATTTTATTATGAATAAACTTGAAAGTATGATAATCTAAGTTAGATTAAACCTTTTATGAAAATGACAAAATCACTGGTTTCTCAATGATTGAATGAGAACAACAATTTCTTTATTTAATGTTGAATATCACTAATATGTCTTATTTAATTTATTCATAAATAAAATTCATAACAAGATTTTCATGACATAGTAATCCAACAATTTTGACTTAGATGCATCACAATTCAATGCAAAGGTTTGGAGAAATTCAAAAGCCTAAGGTCTCAGTTTGAAATTCATCAAGACCTTTATCTAAACTAAACTATTTAGTTTAGTTGAACTCTAGCAAAATTTTATCCAATTTTTTAGGCCATTGCTTGGATTTACATTGGTGTAAGAATCTCTAATGAATCATTTATAAAATGTGGCAAGACCATCAAAATATTTAACCTTAGTGTAACTCTTATTTGTTATCTTATCTAAACAGATTTAACTTTGGCAAGGTTATGCCCTATTATAGTAATGAAAATAATAAATTCCGAGAATAATTATATTGACTTGTACAATTATTTTTTTATTCAAATCAATGTTTAACGTCTCTTTCCTAATAAAATGAGTCTAAGAAATTGTAGATAGTCTAGTTTACTTTGGAAGATAAAATAAGATGACATTAAATAATACAATAAGAAAAAAATTGTGTAAATTTGCTAGGATAGTATTTATTAACTTCATGAATGTGAAAATGATATTTGAGTGTCGAAAGCGCATGAGTCATCATACATTAATTTAATGTGGGTCCTAAAAGCAAATTTTAATTGTTTGATAACAACTTTTGAATTATGTTTAGATACAAAAAAAACTTCCCTTAAGATTGAATCTAACATGTAATCTAGTTAAGGAATAAAAAAATAATAATAAATTGAGATAATTATATTTATGTACGTACTATCAACAAATATTTGTCATGTTCATTTCGTTTTAGGATTTATTAAGATGGGGACTACAATGGGATTACAAAATTTTAAACAAAATAATTTTAGTTAATTTCTTAACTTGCAGTCGTACTTTAATGTAATATTCAATAAGATTCATTAATTAGTATGGAAGGTTATGAAAAATAGTAACATAGAAATAAGTTAATATAGCTTAATGAATGGTTCAAGGAGGGAGTAATTCATTAATAACTTCCTCATGTGCAACATCTCTAAATTTAGAAAGGAGAGGTGAGACTAAAATAAGTATTTAAATATCATTAGAATTTTTGGTGCCTGCTTTTGCATCCACATGTTACTCATCAAATATGTTAGCTAATCCTACCAAATGAAAACAAGGTCAAAGAAAGGAAGTAACAAAGCTGAGATGGAATTGTCACTGATAAATTCATAATGTCTCTTCTAAAACTCAAGTCCGGGTGAGATTGGAGTTGTAGTGGATTCGTCAATCCAACTACTATAAGAGAATATATAAGTCTAGTCATAATGAGAAGTTAAGGAATCACACACAAAAATCAAATCAAACTACTAACAATCTAAACATCCACCAATCATCAAACAAACTAATCAATCCACCCTAAAGCAATCACAATACAACACTAACAATCAAAACTCTTAAGCACACTAAATCAAACCAGACTGATAACTATGGGTTGCCTCCCATAAAGTGCTTTGTTTAATGTCGTCAGCCCGACAAATGATTCCATCTGGATCAAAATTCCATTTTAGTAATCTTTGATCAACTACCCAATATTTTCCAGATCGTGGGATTCCTACAAAGTCCTCAAATTTAAATTTTTCTTTCAACTCTTCCTTTTCAGATTAATTCAAATCCTTGTTCCTCATATTTCTTTCTAGATCCAATATTCTTCTATCGATTTTCTCAATTTTCATATTAATATCATCCTTAAATTTTATAAGAAATGAATCTTTATAAGATACTTCATGATCTCCCAAATTTTTGATCGGATTACTCTAGATAATTCAGATTCTGGATCAAATTCTTCTTAATTACTCTTTTGTTCAGTGTTGTCTTTCAATTCTTCCCATTGGTACTGAGTAAATGGTAGAGACGATCTTTTTATATTTATCTTAGTTGAGGAAATAAGTTTTTTCTAATTCCGTAGGGATTTTTTCCATTTGTTTTTCAATCTCCTTATCCTTATTTCTCAACTCAAAGTTCTTTTGAAACATATCCTCAAATTCTCTTCTAAATCTTAGTTCGATAACTTTATATTGTTTATCATTCATCTCTTTAGGGTTTATCTCAGGGTCACTAGGTAAAATCTTTGGAGGGGTAACTATTAATTGCATTAATAATTTGCCTCATTGATTTTCTATATTCCTTAGAACGACCTCTTGATTTTCCAACTCACTAGTCATTTGAATCACAAACTCTTCTAACATTAATTCCTTCTCCTCATCCTGTGGGTTGGAGTTAAATTGAGGATGATTATTAACTGAGTTAATAATCTGCCCCAATTGATTTTTCATATTCCTTATTGCGGTCCCTTAACACTCCAACTCTCTCCATTTGAATGACAACATCTTCTAATAAATCCTTCTCCTCATTCTGGGGTTTGAAATTAAAATTATGAGAAAAAGAAAGTTCATTATTATAATAGCCATGATTACTCCAACTACATGTCCGATTAAATTGATTTTCTTCCTAAAATTGGTTTTCTCCTCCCAAATTAGTATTCCAGTTAAAGCTTGAATAATTTTCCTAACCTGGTTTGTAGTAATCGGAATAAGAATTTTGTATCTCATGGCCTGTTTCAATCCATTATCCAAATGAATTTTCCTCAATAATTGGGGTTCCTTGAGGATATCTTTCTATATATTGATCTAATTTCCTCTCAATATCTGTAACCTGAGAAATTAAAATTATAAGAATATCTTCTTGAAAATTTGCCACTCTGTTGGAATTTACTCTTTCAAAGCTGCTAGCATTATAATACAAATTTGAATATTTAGTATATCGTTGATCCATCATTTCTTTTATAATACGAATTTGAATATTTAGTATATCGTTGATCCATCATTTCTACATTAAATTCATGGAGTCTTTTCTGATTCATCATCCTCCTAAAATTTCTCTCTAAATCAGAGTTGTAAAATCCAAGGTCTGCAGCTCCTGAACTACGCATACAAATTTAAAGACGTAAGTAATAAGATAGATATCAAAAATATTTTTGGTATTTTTAATTTTCTTTAAAATAAACACACAATAATTAAACACACTGGATAAAAATACTGTAAATTCCAAATATAAGTTTTACAAATTTAACTAAAATTCTCCTAATGTTCTTACCTAAGCTTCCCCGACAACAACGCCAAAAACTTGATGCGCCCCTAGGGTATGATGTTTTTATGCGTGTTTTATGTCAATTTAATTCCTCTGAGACAGCGTCAAAAACTTGACCCGACCCGAAGTTACACATTAATTTAGCTTTCAAAAATATGGCCAAAAATTTGATCCAAAATTTATATTAAGTATTTAATGTGAAAAATTTAAATGTTATATAAAATATATAAATTAGTTCACACACTATGGGTTCTATGCAAGTGCACGTATCGCTTCAAGTAATATATGAATTTTCTTAAAAACCCCAATATCGATCCCATGAAGAAGCGAGGTAAGAGGTCCTCAGTCAAATTCTAGTCTACTACTATTAGTCCTTAGTTTGGAAGATCGATTTAAGTGGTTTTTCAAACAAGTACTCCTAAATGTCAGTCTTAAGTTTAAAACAACTAAAATCTATTCTTAAATGAAAATATTAATTCTAAAGATAACCCTTTTTGGATGAATTGGTTTGGAGAATTTTGAGATTTTAAAAACTGTTATTCTTATGTAGTGAATTGGATAACATAAAGGAATGAGATACATTAAATATTGTATGTACCAAATAGGAGCAATTTTAATTCTCTACCCTCAGTTAAGTGTTATAGAGAATCATTGGCTAATCTTATGTTTAGTCTCTAAATCCGTGGTTAGGTTACTGACTCTCTCTAAAGCTCTCACTTCTCTTCCCCAGAAGGCTGACTCTCGTTTTAGTTCTTAAACACTAAGACCAAATTGAGGATTTTAGTCTGTCACCCTATAATCTCCAATTCTTCGCGCAATAGTATATATATTTCCCTATTTATTTGCACTCAACCACCATGAAATTCACCATTCATGGAATTTAAATGTTGTTCCACTTTGTTGAGAATTACACCGCCCCCTCGAGTTTTAATGTTATTACAACAAATTTTAACACTACAACGAGCATGTATTGTAATGTAAAGGAAGTGCAAGTAAAAGTCATCACATTTATAATCAAAACTTCTTCTAGCATGCATCCCAATATCCTAAACGTGAATCCTACTCATTACAAAAGAAAAGTAAAAGGAAAACAATGATATAATCTTCTCATGTCACTATTTCATAATAAAAAGAAAGAGTAAGAAAGATACATCATAAAACACAAAAAAAAACACAATAGAAAACTTCTTTTCATCAAAGCAAAT
>NEWO01000980.1:115852-127284 GCA_003013225.1 Phalaenopsis aphrodite
AATTCACCTCAAGATTGTCTAACTTCCTAGAAGTGACAACTACTTTGGTGGCTAGGATCACTAAGACATAAGTGTTGTACACAATGACTACTTTTTGAGGTGTGACACTCTCAGCAAGTCATTATTTCAATTCTTTTTGTAAAGAGTCGTCATCCTATCAAATCATCGTCTTAGAACCCTTTACAGAGAACCATCTTACTTGAATCATAGGAACGATTCTGAGAAGAGGAAGGATAAAAAAAGAGAGAAATATGACAAAGACCAGGTAGACAAATTGAAGAAAGAAAATAGAGAGCTTATGTAAGGTAAACCTCATAAGATAGGTCAAGAGTGTACATCCAAAAAAGTATCAGATCAAGACATCTTGAACCAAGTATCCACAAAAGAATACCTACACAAGCTACCAACGTAACCAGAGAACCAAACTTTTGTGTTTGGTCTGGGTTCAAGTACACTCCTAAGGAAATGTATCATTTTGGTTAATTATATTTTGGTGAATGCCCAAGAATACCCTTGATTAAAGAAGGCATGCTTACATTTAAGTGATGACTAGTGAGCGTGTCTCACAGATTATGGTTATTTCATGGGAGAGTCTTGATGCCTTCAAAGCTCTCGCTAAGCCACAGAGTGGAGAGAGAATCTATTATGGCCCCAAATGAGTAATGTCTCATCAGCAAACGAGGCCTATGAAATAACTGGGTCATCCTGTAGGCTTCGCGTTATGCCTTCAGGCTTAACTGGACCACAAGGGTAGAGGATAAAACACTGTATCCCAAATGAGCGGATTCCTATCTGCAATCGTGGTCTACGAGATGAAATTGATGAAGCGTCAAAGGAGCGGCATGCCTCAAAGTGGGTATAGAAAAGGAAGTGTAGAGTAATCCTAATAGAGTAGAGATAGACGAATCAGAATACCACATATCCATCATCTCAAGTTATTAAGACCCTTAGTCTACCTGGTCGTGAATGTCGTTAACCCAACACAACCAGAGATCCCTTATCAACAATCTAAGAATTGAATCATCCAAGGAGTCCTCAGTAGCCCTACTGTCAGGAGAAGGAAACTCTAAATCCTATGACCCTATGTAGGTAGAAAGTAGAGGTGGGGATTATACCTATCAAAGCATTGAGGAAGCCATTGGAGTGGAAAGAGAAGAGAGGTACGACCACGAGAACAAGACACTCTCACAAATGCCTTATTCCCCTCTGAGTCGGGGAAGCCTCTAACACCCTATGTGCAGTAGATAACCACCTAAGTAGAAATCTTATCCTTAGTCAGGTGGGTTGAAGAAACACAGGGATTTCTCCTTGGGGCATGCAAGTATGATGTAGCGAGTTAACAAGTCCTAATGTGGAGGCCTCAATATACAAAATGTTTAAAATCCGACCTGGAGGCAATGCATGATAGTAAAAGCCACTTTAAAAAATTGAGATCTTTTAAACCTAAATTTTAATTAATATCAATTTTTATTAAATTTTTATAGAAAAATTTATAATTTTAGGTCGTTAGAGAGCCTAAATTGCATTTTCGCATGATTCCTAAACAATCTACAAGACAAAATGGGAGTAATTGGTAGGCACAAAAAATGAATTTAAAACAAGCCAAATCAAAGAATATGAAGACCAGATATCACTAGGGCAGCAATATATCCCAAAAAAGAAAAACATTGGTCAGGCACTGCATATAAATACCTGGTCCTAATGTTATACATCAAAGAGAAATTAGAATTAAGGTACGGGACACGAGCCTGCAACTTCTGGTCCCCATCACGTGGTTCCACCGTCAAGTATCTCAAAACATATGCACATACCTTATTTATGACACAAACTCGAGCCTAAAGACTCTAAAAAGTACATAGTGATAAAAAAAGACTCTACCTACAAAACAGTAGAGTTAGTACAGGTTATATGCATGCAACATAGTGAATCATGCCAAGTGAGAGGAGAGCTAAGCAAGCACATGCATAAAATACATTAGTTTAACTTATTAATGCTCCTCTCTGTTGAACATGACTCCCTGCAATAAGATCGCCCCTAATATGCTAGTATGCAAGTCTCAATCTCTAGTAAACACATAAAAGGTATCACACAAAAAGATGTCTAACTATGACAACTAAATAAGCAGAGAACAATAGCCAGGACATCAAAAAGACTACTTAGAGCCCTAATCCTAGCTTAGCAAGCCATCTAAGAGCAAGTTGTCCTAATCACAATATCTAAGAGTGTGTGCAAGTGTGGATAAAACATGCATGTTGATCAAGATGCATTAACTCGTATTGTTTGTCGAGATGTCCTCAAGAGCAATGCTCATTAACACATCGTGGTGATGGGTCACTCAACTAAAGAGTACAATTCTTCATCGAGACAACCTGGAAACACAGATGAAAATGCAAAGAACTCTAATGCAATGTGACCAATCTATTAGGATAGAAGCGATCATCAAATACAAATATTCATCACAGGTATATGGTGACATTTATTAGTAAAGAATACACCAATAGTGCAAATATGCAAATATAAGATCACAAATGTAGGCAAACACATGCTCCATGCAAGAGAGTGTGCTCATGGAAGTGCGGGTCGTTGCCACGGAGGAAGGGTAGTGTTGCTTTATACCGAGAGGGTTTAAAAGCCAAGGGGCATGACTCAGACAAGGTGAGAGTCATGTACCTGAGTGGAAGAATACATCATGCACTATGTGGCTTTGGAAGCAAAGAAGCGTGACCGGTGCTAACTGACACAATGCAAAATGTAAAAGTGTGTAGGCAACATGCATTGGATAGGTTCAGAGGCTGGGAAGCATGACCTATGTCAGGTGGCATAGATGAAATGTAAAAGTACACATGCACTATACACTGGATGGGTTCTAGGACATACATCCTATACCAAGCGACACGGAGCAACAAACCTACGATGGCCCGAGAACAATACCATTAGAAGTGAAATGGTGTAACTCTCGCTAGAGAAAATTACGCCTTGGGTAGGTCTGATGTGCAAGCTATCCTCGAAGAGGGCACGTGAGTTTCTGAAGTGAGCGTGTGTGAACACGGACTCAAATGGAGACCTTAAGCATGCAGCGTATGAACATACAACATGTTATGAGGTAAACATACAAGAGTGGAAAGTGCATGTGTGGAATCATGTGACGACATGCAAAGTGACATAAGGATGCCACAAAGCAGATGCAAAAAGTGATATGCCCATGGGAGGCACAAATACTCGTCGTGAGTATATGAAGACATATGCTCGCAAGTGCATGACAGGGTGCAAGTGTGAGTGTGCTAATGTAGGCAATGTGAAAAAAACATACACAAATGCAACATTTAAAATGAAATTGACTGACTGATCGATATGACTGAAAGTGAACAGTCAATCAAGTCGATCAAAATGGTCGATTGACCAATTGAGTTGAAAGTGGTCGATCGATGAAGGATGATCAATCGATGTGATCGATGAAGGATGGTCGATCAATGCGATCGGGTCTGTGGAAGTCAATCAATCAAGTTGACCTAAGATGGTTGATCAAGTTGGCATGGGTGACCGGTCGACGAAGGATGGTCAATCAATCCAATCAAGTTTTCGATCAAGTCAATTAAAGATAGTTGATCGAGCTGGCGTGGGTGACCAATCAATGAAGGATGGTCGATCAATGTGATCGGGCCATTGGGGCTGATTGATCAAGTCGATCGATGACGGTTAATCAAGCTGGTCTGGGTAGCCGATCAATGAAGGATGGTTGATCAATGTAATTGGGTCTGTGGAGCCAATCGATGAACTCAACCGAAGATGATCAATCGAGCCAGGATGATGGATACCTCACCAATGTATCCTAAGCCTACCAAAATTTCAAAAGTACCCAAAATTGTCAAAACTTGTCAAAACTTTTCTAGGATCCGCTAAATTACTCAAAACTCCTCAAAATACCCCAAGATCATCAAAATGACTAAAATACTCCCAAAATTTACAAAAATTCTCAAAATTGCCCAAAATCCCCAATTTCACTAAAAAATCCACCAAATCAATTCTAGTCGTCAAATCCACCCAAGTTCACCAAATTTATCAAATTTCCACAAAATTCCCCACGATTGACCAAAATTCCCAAATTCAAATTAACCCATAATCCCCAAAGTTCCACTAAGTTCTCCCAAATTCAAATTCCCCAAATTCCAATTTCAAATCCAATTCCCATGAATTCTAAATCCAAATTTACTTTAACCCCACATCAAATTTAACCTAAAATCCAAAAGATACTAAAATTGAACTTACATGTCAAGTTCAACTTCAAAAAGCCTAAGTCCTAAGTTTCACCATGATGGACTCAATGACTTGTGAAATTCATCATGACAAATTTCTGACCCCATTTTAAACCAACTTCAAGCCCAAAACCAAACCTTCCATAAACACTTTTAAAAACTCACAAATCCAAGCCCAAAATCTTAAATCCAATTAACATAAAGAGCCCACATGACAAAATCATTTTCCCTCTTCATCTTATCAAAATTTGACTAAGCCTAAGATATGAAATGACATGATTAATCAACCTCATTTGGAATTCATGAAATTTTCTTGCACACTTCAAATTTCCCCCCTCCTTCTTTGATGTAAGCCATGTAGGCTATTCATGAGCCATGGGCAAACCATGTGGCTTCATCCAAGCCACATGGAAGCCATGAAGCCATGTATGAGCCACATGTAAGTCATCATGCCAAAAATGACAAAAGGAGCCTCTTTCAAGATCCCCTAAAAAGCGCTTAACCACTCTAATATCTCACTTGAACCTAAAATTAATCTAAATTCACTAGATGGGGACTTAACCACACCAATTCAGCTGATCTCTAGCAGCCCTAGCCACCGTGGTAGATGAACCAAACCCAAATGCATGATTTGGACCCAAGCTTCCCCAAAATCAATTCAAACCCATTCCACTTAAATCCTACCCTTATACATTTGGCACAAGCCAATTCACTTCACCATTCTCCACCACTGACCTCCTACGAGTACATGGTGACCACCTTTGCCCTAGTCGGCCACCACGACCGATAGCAAGCCCAAGGCTGAGAGCTACCCATGGACCAAAACCCAAAATTCTACCCCTCCAATGTGGCTCATCCCAATTTGACACTTGCCCCTGTCAACCCTCCAACTAAGCGCCACTTTGGACACCTCACTTTGGCCAATTGACCTCAATGGCCGAGCTTATAAATAGGGCATCCCCTCATGGCCAAATAAAAAGAAGTGAACAAACCCTAATGAAGCTCTGCCAAAAATGCTCCAAAACCTTCCTTAACCTATACAAAGTTCATATGCACCATCCTTAGCCACTCTCTCCCACTGAGAACCCTAATTTCTCCACTGAAATACAGGGGATTTTCGATCATTCCACCAACTCCCTCAAAAAGCCAAATTGATACCTCCACACTAGCTCTTTAAAAGAGTCATTAAGAAAATCCTAAGGCTAGATCCTAGATTCTAGAGAGAGAAAGAGACTATCCTCATAAAAATAATGTCAACAATATGTACCTAGATTTTTGGAGGGGCTCTTAAGGATTCATAAGGGAGACAAAAAACTCCTAACTTATGGGGCTCCCTCTAACAAAAAATCTATCATATCTTTTCTACCACAAAGCCTATGGGCTCACTAAGAAGAAAGAACGAAGGTTTGAAGTTTTCTCACCGTCGCGGTGGTTGGTGATGCGTTCTTTGGCTCATCTTAGCTCCTTCATGGTGATGATGACAATAATGCCATTGATATCCTTCTCCAAACGGTGAGGAAGCTCTCCTTCCCGTATCTTAGAAAGTTGTATTGTAATAAGAATGATGGAATTAAATCCAAATAATTAGGCCAATCTGAATTTTTGGATTGTTTACTTGACTCACAATGTCTGGAAAGAATGTTTACCTTCTAATCATCATCATATAGCTCCTCTCTCAATCTATCATTTTTTTCTCTTTTTTATGTTCAATTCCATGAGCGTGACTCAAGAACAAATTTGAGTTAAAAAAAATAAACTTCTCGAGAAAATATATAACATATTTGAATATTTTTGCGTACTAAAAGACAACAAAATTACTTTTAATTGAATTATCAAACATTTCAGACAAATAAATTTCTACCTTATTTTATCAAGAACATGTATATATTGAGTATTATAAGACAACCAGATTTTTTTTTTCTATTGAATAATCTACTGCAACATAAAAAGAACATTTGGATGGCATGTTATGCGCATTTCGCAGCTACACTTTGACATCATGTTGCCTACTTTTCTTTGGGTAACTGAGGGCACACATCCAAACAATAACACTAAAAAAATAGAGTCAACTCACTTTTCTTTGGGTAACTGAGGGCACACTAAAGAAAAAGAAAAAATAAGAAAGAAAATAGAGAAAAAAAGATATAAAGTGATGAAAAACTAGCAAGTGAATGCCAAAACTTTAAGCTTATTGCCCATAATGACACAATGGTCCCATCCTGAAATGTTAAGATCAGAGCCAAAGCCTATAAAAATGATAAAACTTGAAACAGGTATCTTTTTAGCCAGAAAGAAATCTGAGTAATATAAGACTTGAAACAGGTTTCTTTTAGCCAGAAAGTAATCTCCATCCGAAACGCATCTCCTAGTTAATTCATGAGAAAAAGTGCATTAAAAAAGAGATGACTGTGAGTTTCCAAAAGTAGTGGTATCATAGAGGCTAGGCAAGCCCAATCCCCCATAAGGATTAGGGAGTGTAATCTTTCTTCAAGCAATGGTATGAATTTTTTTAACTACCCTATTATGATGAAGAAAAGTAAAGAAGAGAGAGAAGTTAATTTTCTTCTGAAGACTTTGGGGAGAGTGGTGGATCTAAACGAAAAGTAGATATAATTCCATGTAGTATTTTTATTGAATCTTAATCTCCCAACAGTGGATAGATGTCTGTTTCCAGATAACAATCAAGTATACACTTTATCAAGCATTTTGTTTCAATCCGCAACTGTCACTATAGTAAGCTTAATAACCAGGAATAAATAATCCCAAGGAAAATGAATATTGAGAATTGTATGAGCATTACAAAGTAGTCGTTGGGTAGGAGCACCCACAGAATTAGCAAAATAAATAGCAGATGTGTAACAGTTAAATTAGTAGTCTTATGGAAGAGCCTTAAAACATGAGAAAAATGATTAAAAGTATGGATGTCAGCCTTCCAAAAAATAAGAAAGTCGCCAACATACATGTACAACATGAAGAGGCAATTGAGCTATCCCAAAGGCAAGAGAAAGCATCCGTAACCACAACATATAAACATGGAGACAAAGGACACCCTGCCACAGCACATAGGGGGATGTGAAATAACCTTTTTATCTCAATAGTTATAGAATAAGAAAAAAAAAATATCAGTCATAGAAGATTTCATCCATCTTATGAACATAAAGGGAAAGCTAACAAGAAAAGGTGACGAATTTTATCATAGGCTTTCATCAGATCAATCATGGAACATAAACTTTTCCTTGAATTTTTAGAGTTAAAGCCAAATAAAATTTCATTAGCTAATATAACATTCTTAGCGATATTACAACCTTGCCATAATCATCATTAAAATTGTTGAGAATACTAGAAAAATAAGAGATGACAACACTTGCATTTCTATATTACTCTGGAACATAAGTACCATTGATCATAATTTCTTAAACGAAATTGAAGCTATTCCTAATTTTAATTTCTCAGCATAGAAATTTGATATCATCCTTACCTTTAGTTAGCCAAATTCATTTAACTTTTTCTTTAACCCAACTATACTCACAAGAAATGAAATTAGAGTTCATCTTGGATCAGGTCAGTCTTGAGGAGAAGCTACATGCAGCTAAACAACTTCCCATACCATTAAAAACTCTTAGAATCTTGATTTTTAAACGCCAAATTTCAATTCAAAATTTTGATAATCAGCTTTATACTATAGATTAAATTATTATTACTAAAAAAAATTAATATATATATTTAAACATGAAAAAAAGTATTTAATTTGTGCTCAAATCATGACATGAAATTTAATAGAACATGAACAAAAATTCTGAAAACCATTTACAAGACTATTTAACTTCTATTTAATACTAGAAATTTTTTAATGAAAACTCCTGAACTTTACTAAAGTCTTGAGCTTCAACTGAAAACTCCCAACCATCCGAAGCTAAAAATATTAATAAAAGCCAAGCCTAGAACCTGAAACAATATTCATTGAAGAGACAAATCTGAATTAGGCTATCAATTCAAGCCAATTACAACGTTCTGCTGACATTAAAGCAGCAGAAGTTCATATTCCTCCAAGATGCTGCCTAGCTAAACAAAGCCTTACATATAAAATTAAGGTTTATGCTTACGTCACATATTCTGATCAAATGCCAGAAACGGAATGGGTGACATATTTAAAGCAAACAAAAACATTAACATTTGATCAACAAAACACAAGAACATTTTGACTTATATGACTGCAGAACAAAAATAACACCACAAAACCTGTTATAACTTCACTTTGACCAAAACATCTTTCAAGAAGTTTTCTTTAGTCGGAACCCACAATCTTCTTTATGGCATCCTCAATTGCAGGGACAGCTTTTGCGAAGGCTTCCCACTGCTCCACGGTGAGGCTTATACCTGAAAATACAAGAAATAAAATAAAATAAATAACATCATTTCAACATGTGTTCGAAATATGTTAACAATAGGCATATGATCGCGGAAGCCCGGAGGTGTTAGATTTTAGAACTGTTTTAATGCCACTCACAACAGTGAGGGAAAAAATGTGGGCACACATAAAATAAAAGAGAGACTAAAAAAATCGAGGGCAAAGAAATCAGGAGCATATGATGAGAATTAGTATTAGCATGAAAAATGCCAACTCATGAGATAATATAATAATATATGCACATAATGTGTCATCTATGCTCAATAACTAACATAATAACAAATATGTACCACTAATAATAATTCATAAACTAAACAACAGCAGGATCGAAATAACAACCATGGAATGAAACTAATAATGATGTTTTGCGGGTAAATACGGTAAGCCATAACTTGAATGCCGCACAAAGATGGGCATTAGAACTTGTCAACTATGATATCACGGAACCAGATATACGCATCCCCTGTTGCATCAGAGTTCCATCTGGTGGCACAATACAAAAGAGATGGAGGATGTCTAAAGGGAGCACCAGTAATGTCATTTAGAAGCAATAGAACTAAGGATTCTCATAAAATCGAAAGTCCACTTGCCAAGCATCAACAACAAGTATTGAAGAGTCCATGGATGCGTCTTTGCATCTCAACATATTCTACGAGCGTAAGGTTCTTTCACATTGGTAGAGTAGAGAGCTAAAAACAAAGCCATTGCCATGTCCATGTCGAGTTTTATGCAAAGGATGTAGGTAGCATTCCTAGAAGTCAATTAGCAGCATCAACATATATAGAGCTCCCAATTATGACAATGATTGGATCTCGATAGTGGTTATCATTCAAATACAAGCATAAGTTTATGTTAAATTTTAGGTTTAAACCAACGCCCAAATAAAGATTTCAGTTCATATGCTAATATAGATACATACTCAATGGTGGGATATGACATATGATGAAGACCCCACGCCTGGCATTAGTATAGGATGGAAATATGGATGCAGAAAATAATGTCCTTACCAGTAGAAGTAAAGGTTAAATAGACGATAGTGGAAAGGTATCTACAGTTCCTCTCAATGTTTAAAACTTTTTGGTAGGACTTAAGATGATAAAAGTTTAACGGATTTCTAATTTTAGCCGGAGAGAGCCAAAGAATGTGGTATACTAGTTAAAGAACCTTTAGGCAGACGATGCTTGATAACCAACTCTTCAAACTATCAAGATGCTCATGGCACATTCTAGACTAATTACCAATAATCTCAATAAGAACAATCAATTTCCTTCTAAGCTACGGTAAATATTCCAAATTGATGTAAGACACATACAAGAAAGACACTGAAAAAAAATAATAATTCTAGCAACAATCAAATTCAGCACTGCAAAAGGAATCCAACCAATAGAACGGTTGATAACACTTGAATCATGCGGACACATTAAACGCTAAATAAATTAAATAAAAAAATCAATGATAAAAATCACCCAAAAGAAAATCTCAAGTCTTGGAATAGTATAAGGAGATTTACATCCTAAAATACCACCATAACCTACGAATCGCTTGAAGAACAAACATCCAATAACACATCAAAATCAAAAGGAAAAAATATGAAAGTGTACCTCGATGACCTACTGATAAAAAAAATAGCTCACCAAAAAAATGAATTAAACACTTTTTCACTTCGAAGAAGTATAGCATGCGCATCAACCCCTTGAAGTGCAAATTACAAAGATCATGAAATCCCAAAAGAGCATCAAGGTAAACCTAGACAAGATGAGGTGATCTTGGAGATGTCTTCCCAAAAACCATAACGATGTGCAATGATCAACAATAAAAATTGCAATCTTGCGCTCGAAGATCAATGATGGATGTTCGCCTTCCATCAAAATCATTAAGTGTGAATAACTTCATGTGGAGTGAGAATGTGAAGCGTCCTTCCAACATCTAAAGTCTCTTCTCTCTTCACAATGATAGTTAGAAAGTTCAAATCCTAGAGAAGTTTTACTCCTATATCTCGAAATAAAAAGAAATGTTGTAAGTTCCATCCTGGTCCTACACAAGGCGAGGAAACAGTATTGTTTCTACTATTTGAGTAAAGCTATAGAAACTATGATACCTAATCATAATAAAATTAGCATTGGCACTACTGATTACACAAAAACTTTGACTCTAGTTTCAAGCACATCTCATCCATATCGCCACTAACCACCTACAAAAAAACTTTAGTTGCCAAGCCATATCATTCTAAAACCAATATATATGCCTAAGACGGCCATCAAGGCACTAGCACTTGTTGACATTATAGTCGAATTCACCAACAACCAAGAAAAGTATAAAACTCTAATCAAAAGGTTTTAATTCATGATTAAGATTGAAGTAACTAGCCTCATATTCACAATTCATTATGAATCATGTCAACAGTCGTTTCAAAATTTGCCAGAAATTCAGCACAAAAAAAAAAAAAGTGATTGGTATTTCATGCTTGAATAAATTCTAATATAGCGAAATCAAGTTGTCAACATACTCTCCAAAAATGGAGACCTCAACGAAAGGCCAACATTGGAGTTATGTCGCCTTAGTATCAAAGAAGCGTAAGAGATGAAGGTCAAAGAGGCTGTATCCACAAATTGGATGGTCCTATTCTTTGAGACTTGATGATAGAAAAAAGTTTAGCTTATGTAGACGATAAATGAAAACTTAAATCAAAGCGAGCTAGTACCTGCTCATGGGTGGATAGTTAATTAAGAGATCAGCCACCAAGATGAATATAAGATGTATGAAAAAGGGCA
>NEWO01000980.1:129730-147664 GCA_003013225.1 Phalaenopsis aphrodite
TGATAATGTTGCATCCACAAATGCAATATTTGTGATGCGTGAAATAATGTTGATCTTCATAACATGTTAATGCAATTGGTTTATAAAATTTGATGGCATTGAATCATAAGCATTGAGGAGACTTGATATAGTTTCTTTTAATCAATAGTGGCATTGCAGGGAAGCTATCACAATCGTTGGTGATTACAATAAAGCGATTTAGCATCAAGATGAAGTTAATGAACATGGTCTTAATCTTATTAGAACAAGTGAGGAAGATAATGGATTGCAGTTTTCTAGCAATGAATTTAATGAAGTATAGTGTAATGCAATAGTTTCCTATATGCATAACAGGAGGCAGACATGGAGAAGAGGTTCAGACGAGTAAGAAGAATGACGAATAAGAGCAATGCGCACGAAAGCTTGTAGTAGGAGAAGCAAAACATGAACTCAACAATAACATGCATAGCAGCAAGGTTGTGTGTAAGTGATATAGAGAGTATAGATGTCATATGTGGGTTTTCAGGTACAAGATTTGCAAATTCAGAAAACATATTATAAAAAAGCTAGGGTGAATTGTGCGTGAATCACATGATGCAAGCATTTAATAAGAATTTGTAGTAGAAGTATAAAAAAAATCTGAAAACAGCAAATAGTTGGAGTTGGGGCAAGTGACATAGATAAGGATTGTAGCAAACAGGGCTTCAAAAGAGGCAATGTGCAATGAAGTATTGACAAATGGCATGTATGTTTATAATGTATGTTGAAGGCAACAATGCGCAGATTATGGATATCAAGAAGGAAAGTTTGTGGAAGCGAACATAGATTCGATCACACGAAATGAGAGTGAGGGTTCTAAGTTGGGAGGATACAAGATAAAGAGTTGAGAGTACGAGGATTTCTGTTTATGGAACTTGTAGAAATATGGGATTGGAGTCGGATTCTATTAGAGCGAGGCACTAACAGAAAATAGAACTCATCTCTAAAACAAAAATTTGATGCATCGAAAAGCATCTAAGAACTCCAAATGAACCACTTAGATAAAATTCAATTAGCCACAAATTATTTTATTCATTTAACAAATAATCAGCATTACATGATGCAAGTTCCTATTTATGAAATAAGGTTAAATAGATAAGGCCTAAAATTTAAATCAAATCTAATCCTAACTTAAAACCAAGATAAAACCTAGCTAAAAATTAAACCTAAACTTATCCAACAAAGATAATTACATCTAATAAATAAAATCAATTAAAAATAATAAAAATTTTCATCATAATTAAATCTAAATATAAAATGGGTTAAAATTTGATCCAACTCTACTTTAATGTAGTCTAGTTTGATCACAAGTATTAGCATATAGCATCAACATTTATGGATATTTGTCACTAATAGGAGTCCAATTATCATGGTCGATAGGGAATGTCAAAAGTTGAGCAACAGTCAGTATAGACTTTGTAATATTTCTTGATAAAAAAGGAAATCGAGCAGCTAGTAATATGAACATTGAATGTTGGTTATCCTGATCATCCCATTATTGGAGGGTAGATTGAGCAATCAGGAAGAAATGCATCAGGCTTTGAGGGATAATGAACATCAAACAACCATGGGTAACGAGTTCATAAGGAAGGTCAAAAGTTTGGCAACAATTGGAGGTTGGCATGGTTGTTCATGAAGCTGAGCAAGAGCGAAGTTGGATATTAGACATTAGTGGATGAGGGATGTCAAACATTGATGGTTGGATGCAAATGATGGCCAATTAAGGATGCAAAAAGATGGGAAACTATAAATAGTCAACTAGGTCATTCTCATAATAATGGGGGTGGTTGTGCAACATGAAAGACAAAAATAAAATGTTAGTGGCTGACAAATAACAAAAATTAACAAGCATCATACAACGGTTGACAAGAAATGCTTATAGTTGAAAATTGTAAACAAGCAACTTAATCATTTTTCTGACAAGATGGTAAGCTAGAGAATAAAAAAGATGAGAGTTGGATGTTAATAGCTAACAAATGTGAATATTGAATAAGCATAAGTAGTTGGCAAGCTTTGGAGGATGATAAGAAATGTTAGAAGCTAACAGTTAAAGAGGAAATATACAGTTAATTTAGTCATCTTCATGATAAGAGAGGATATCAGACAATCATTAAAATGACCATCAAGCATTCAAGATTAAAGAATGCTAAACATAATTCATTCGAAAACGTCATATAATAGTCGATAAGAATTAGCTAGAAGTTGGACGACGCTAGACGGTTAGCTTGGTAGTTCTCCTAATAGGAGGGAGGACTAAATGATTAATAAGACATGCATTAGACATTGATTATTTATGGATGTTTGATACCAATCATAGATAGGCCGCAAGCAACAATAGGCAAGATTGGATAGTGAGAAATGACTGATCATCTTTGTCATTCTCCAAATAAAATGGGAGAATATATGACCTAAAAGGCAAGCAGTAAACACTGGTGGATGATGAAGATCAAACAGTTACGACAAAAATGATCGATGTCAGTTAGCAATAGACACTAAATAGTGATGATGATTGGCGTTGATGTCAATTGCCAACCAACATCGGGCAGTGGTGACAACAATATCAATGTTTTTTATGCACGATATCAAGCAATGAATGACAGTAGACAGTGAGTGAAAACATACAAATCTTTGCAATTTTCTTTATTAAAAATCCCCTTTGAATGTGCCAAAATGATGTTTGTTTATAAAATTATGGATATGCATTCTAGCCATTCCTACAGAGATCTTGAATGCTCAATTGGACTATATGAATAGAATCTCCTAGGTCATCTCTAAAAATTTTGGAGATCTAAGTGTTTAATGAACTAAAAATTGAGTGTTTTTAAACTCATTAGATTCTTCAGGTCAATATGCTCATTTCAACTATAATCACAAGAAAATGTGGCAACTTTTGAACTCTCAAATGGCCACAAAAAGTTTCAAATTATGTTGAGTGCTTGATTTGAAGTTATTTGGACTTGGATCCACATGATCTTATAATCAATTCATGAATTTTTGTGTCCAAACATATATGTTTTGAGATTTAAAAATCAACTCAAAATTTGTATTTGATCATATGAATTTTATGTTGGAATATCAGTTTAATATAATAAAATAAAAAAGACAACTAATTTAAAGACATCCATAAAAAGTAATAGATAAACAATAACAAATTTATGAATAAAAATTGAAAGCTGATTTGGACTAGAGAGCAATACAAACATCTATAAGTAATCTAAATCTAAACAGCTCAGTTGAAATAATATAACTGCAAACAAAATGACTGCATTTCACTTAATTAGCCACATAACCTAAAATTTAGGTTTGATAAGAAAGCTACACTTCATGCCCAAAAACCTCTTACAAGCTCCAAATAAAACATGAAGCAAACAAGTCTGAGATCAATAAAACGAAGAAAACACTCCTCTAACACATGATACTAACGAATTATAAAGTAAACATCCATGAATCCACACATTAACATAGTTAATATTTTTCAAATTATACAAATTAAATTGAAGAGCAAGCGCACACAAACAATAAGCAGCAGAATACCTTTAGAGGTCGGCAGTTGCTTTCCTTCCTTCTCGTAGAACTCCCTTATCGACACCAGCGTCTTACCTCTGAAATCCTGAACTGTAACCCTCCTCTTATTCGACAGCTGCAAGAAATTTAAAGTCCCAAAATGCAAGAATGTAAACAAATTCATAGGATTTAACATGCGATACCAAGTCACTGACCCTGCACACGATGAGATCGCCTTCATCATCATACTCCTTCGGGCCGCGCCTCCTTCTCCGATCGTCCTCCTCTTCTTCTGCCTCCTCCTCCTCATCCGCACCAGGGTCCTCCACTTGCTGTTGGTCTTCTTGCCGAGTTTCAGCGGAATCAGAGGGATCCTCCTTGTGCGATGTGAGGAAGGACTCAACTATGCTCCGTACAAAGCGCTTGCGGTCGGGCGGTGAGAGGTCGATTCCAAGCCGATCTGCTGCTAAAGTTCGCACCTTGTACTCGGTCATCTCCTCCATGTTAGCATTCCTGAGTATCCCAAGCACCGCTTCTTCTATCGACCGGTGTGTTTCATGGTCCATGGCTTTCCCGAGCTTTGAGGTAGGGAATGGAAGGCATCCTCCATAAATCGAAGAAAACTGCCAAATTTAATGGCTCTGCATACAGATAATTATGATTTTATTATTTATTTTTCAAAAAATAATATGTTAAAAATTCATGCCAGATCAAAATATTCCTTTTATTATAATAGAAGTAAAAGCCTTCATTAAGTAGTTATATAGCCTTTCTATCATAATTGCTTCTTGAAGTTTCATCTTCATGGCACTTTCTCCATATTTGATTGTAAAATATACTTGTGCATGTTTTATGTATGGCTAGAGGTGGCACCAAAATTTCATGGTAATTGTCTTCATTCATCATTTGTTCAAGGTTAAGAAAAGTGATTATTGGCATCAATTTTGGATGTCATACACAATTGATATCCTTTGGAGGGATATGGAATTATATTGCGTTCATACATAGCGTCTCATCATTCAAGGAGTCCGTATATCCTTTAGAGATTACATTTAGCGCCAGGTTGAGGGTTCATCCCTTTCTGGTTTTGCCTGGAGCGACTGCCATCGGTCGGCATCGGTCCCTGATATAAGATTAGCCTGACAGCCATTATAGTGCTGGAAGTCATACTTCAGTTACTTAGGGCCTCTCGTGATCAAGGATAGTCATCAAACAATCCCACAAATTTGGGGTTCAAACCACCCCCCCCCCTCTTCGCGTTTGGAACACCCATTGGAACTAAAATCCTCGATTTGAAACCTCCGTAATGTTCATTTTTTAGTTATGAGGTCATATTTTAGAGATATGTAGTTTCTCATAACTTTCAGATCAGTAAAAACATTTCTACGGACATCTGGGCATAAAATATGGGTTAAGACCATTTGGGTCGTACTCTTTCCTGAACTGCGGTCTTCATCTAATACAGTGCACCCCCGGTGTCCGCCTGGATGTGAGAGAGCCCAATTTCATTCTCGGATTTCCTCTGTTGGTTTGTGGACCCATAAGAATCCTTCGCAGAGAGCATCGACAAAGAATTGGCAAAAAAAAAAAAGAAAGAAAATATATTTTTTAAGGGGGTGGCGTTGAGCCCCACAACATATGCACATAGGTGCCCAGAACGAGTGCCCAATAGAAGAGGGGGCGCTTAGGCGCCAAGCACTAAAGAAGTTGTTGTTTTGTTGCGCCTTCTCAAAGAGGTGGTGTCTGATGCATAGCCGCCAAACATCGTGAGTCGCACCAGATAGAGGAAACGACGCTTAGGCACCCTGTTTGGGCACTCATGTGCCCTAGATAGCAATTTGAAACAAAGAGTTGGATGCGTATGTGCCCCATGCACAAAGTAATGCAGGATTTCGCAGTTCAGTCCTCTAGGCAGCTGTTTTCGCAAGATTTCCCTGGGATAACCCAGGATTTACCTTGGGGAGAGGGGGAAGCACAATGATGAGGTTTTCTTAAACACTTTGAGGAGATGATTAGAGAAAGAAAAGGAGGACTTTTCCCTAGAAAGAGAACGCCATCCGACAGAAGAGGAGCTCGAGGTGAAATTTTGGAGTGCTAAGAGAGGCTTTTGGAGGGATCTCCTCTAACTTCTCCTTCTTCTTGTTCATCTTCTTCATCTTCTTCTTCTTCCTTCCTCACCATCGCTTGGAGTGTGTGAGGGAGCTTCTTGGAGGAGCTATATTGAGGAAGAAGGAGAGCTTCATCTCTTCTAAGGAAGAAGGAGAGCTTCATCCCAACAAGGTAGGAGCAAGGAGAAAGCAAAGAGAACACTTCATCATTCTTTTGCGCAGTGAGAAAACTTCTAAACTCATGTATTTCATTATTAGAAAACCCTGAGGTCTGATGTTAGAGAAATAATTTTAGGACTATGTGTTAGAGAAAACCGCTAAGTTAGGAAGTTTTTTCGTTGAATCATCCTACAACCCCTTAAGTGATCATTTCAAACCCCTAGATCATTGATCCCAACAATAGAAAACTAAATTTTCTATAATTTTAGCGATTCCAATATTCTATGGAGAGATTGGAGCATTTACAACTTGGTGGATGAAAAAGTTCCTTAGCTACTTCATTCTCCAAGTTGTGAAGGATTTTTCTTCAAGAAAATGAAGGAAACTCCTTACTTCATTTGCCAAACACAGAGTTAGCTTCGCTACGCATCCATACATCAAAGCCTAGGATCCCATGCGAGAACACTAGGATGAGTCTAACTTGCTATTAAACATGTTGGTTTGTGTTTGCTTGCATGTCCTTCATGATGTCCTACATGTAACATTTTGCATGTATTGATTCAATTGGTTGTTCCGACCATGTCAACCAACCACTTTGGTCTGATTGGCTGCCCCTACCTAATCGACCTACCGCTTGAATCGATCGGTCATCCTACTGGATGGAACAACCACTTTGGTTCGATCAGGTCTGCCGACACAATCAACCAACATTCTTTATCTTAATCATTTCAAATTATTGTTGAATGTATTTTCTTTTCTAAATACAACATTAATAATGAAATTTTAATATGTTTTTGATAACTCATTTTTTAAAAGTAAACTCATAATTTTAATATGAATTATCAAATGTATACCTCAAGCATTTTCCTCTTTTCCTCTTTTTTTTTTCATTTTTTCTTTTAAATTCATTTTTTTTTATTTTCTTTTGAATCTTTTTGCTTCTAAACTTTACAAAATCATATTTATTAGATAAATATTTTTTACTCTAATTTAAAATTTACCTTTTTTTTTACAAAATTGAATATCATTAACTTGATAATTTTCTATTATTTATGCTATAGTTTAGTCCATACTAATCCATTGATTTATCATCTAATTTTATTTAAGTATTAGAATTCTAAATCTTTAAAATAATTGAATCATAGTATTGGTTATATAAGTGTTTTGTGTTTAATGAGCTAATTAGATTTTATGGATCTATAAATTCAAGTAAAATATTTAGTAAAAAGTTAAAATTCACAAGATATTTAGCTATGTAATATTTATTTATGAAATTGAACAATTTTAAGATATTAATTCAAATCTTTAAAGTTTTTTTTTTATTCAATGAGTACATATTAATCTAAAATTTAAATTAAACTAAGTTTAAGTATTAGGTATCAATTTGGGAGGTTCTATCAAAAATAACAAATGATAAAACCAGTGTTATGATGTTATAAAGAGAGCATTTTGAGGCTATGAAAGATCACATATTCATAGGAACATAAATATAAGAACCTCTCAGTCATGTTATTCAAACACTATAATTAAAAGAAACATTAATTCACTATATAATAAATAAAAAATAATTTTCATTACTAATAATGAGAAAAAAAATATACAAGTATGAAAAATAAAAGAGATACATATGATAAAAGAACATACAAAATAATACATAGAAATAACAAGACAAAAGTAAATCAATCATTAAAATCCTAATCATGTGTCATGATCTCCACTTTCTTTCAATGGTTGACGTGAGCCAATATCTATTGGAAAGATGTTACAATAGGGAATTGGGTTGCATTAGGACCCAAGTTCAACTAACTGTGCTAAAACATGTTGGCAAGGGTTGAGTTAAACATAGCCATATAATAGTATTACCTCTTATGTTGATCCATGTAATGGTCAAATATCTAACCCATATCTTATTTCATCTCTCCAATCCAAAAAATGTGCTCAATTAAGTCATGCATTTGGTTAGCCAAAGAAGACAAGGATCCTCTCACTCAAGGAGTTGTTTGGGAGGAACTCTCACCTATCTTAGAAAATAAACTCTTATAGCGCAATTTCCTACTCTTATTCAGAGATAAAATATAAAATATTAGCTTTTTAGATGGATCCACAAAAGCCCAAGCATTAGTGCAGAAAGTATAGATGAGAGAAGTGTGACTCAGTCCCACGATGGTGCTCTGCTTAATCATGTTTATGATTGACATTTTAATAATATTTCTTATGTCAACTATCATCACCTTGAACATAATGATTAAGGATTGCCTTATCATTGGTTACCTCATTAATAGTTATACTAAGCATTAGCTTAGCAGAAATAAAATAATGGCAAGCATTTGCCTTGATCATAATGCCAGAGACTGAAAAGTTAATGAACTTATTTTATATTTCTTTCCATTAGACATGGGCATCACTCAATATTAAGAAATTTAGAATTTCTTGATAATTTGATTCCCCATTGATATGGGAATTATAATGATAAATATCATAGCTAGGTAATATTAAAATTGAATGAATAAAAATAGAGTTGAATGGGAACATTTTGCTCTCACAAATACTTTACAATGTTGTTGTTTTTTCTTGTTCACAAAGAACTCTATTATTATAGGTTTAATAGTTGCATGAAGTTTTTTTAACAAAATATTTTCTAGTTCCTTTAAATAATAAGACTCTCTACTATTCTCATAGGTTAAGGAATCCTCGCTCCAAAAAGAGATTTTTATAGAATTGTACTTCGTCATACTTAGCCATAACCTCTATCCTAAAAAATTTGCACGAATGTAAAGAGGATGTGACTCTCTTCCTACCCATAGTTGTGGTGGCCATTTCTTAAAAAAGCAAGCAAGAGTTTTAAGAAATGATGAAGAAAAGGAATTTGAAATCTCTCCAAGTGAAAACTCAGCATTTTGAAACCATTTCAATGACCCATGGTTTGAGTAAAGGTTGTAGTATAATTCATTATATAGTTTGACCCTCAACTTGAAAAGGATTGCCAAGCCATTTAAAATACCCATGATTTGATTAAATGTTTAGGATAACTATATATATATATATATATATAATAAAATAAAAAAAATTTAAGAGAGATTGGAAAAGGGACCAATAAATGAAAAAAGTATACTTAAATCTCCCACCGAAAGGAACCTAAAGGGAATACTAAGCTCTTAGCCTTAGAGATTTCACTCTTTATTTCTTCTTTCTTTCAAGGAATTGTAACTCCTTTTATTATTCAATGCAATAATTTTTAAGATATTATATTACATTAAATAATTCAAAATTCAAATTAAATTTAAGAGGCAAAACATAAATCTAAGAAAATCAAATAAAGAAGTCGAGTAGAACCACTTGAATTTTACTCCAAATGTCACTCCCCAAATGAATAACCATCATAAACACTTCCTAATCAAATTTAAACCTATTTATAAAATTTATCTCATTCAAATTTGTTTCATTTAAAAATTATAAATTAAATTTTGAAAAATTAAAATTCTTTACTAAAATTTTGTGTTTGAAGCTTTAATCTTTATTATAATTTTTTTTAGTTTTGCGTCAAAATTATTTACTTTTACTTTCTTGGTGATTACAGTTTAGTCTTTGACATATAACATGCTTAACATTGATCTTATAGTAGGGCCTTTCAAATTAGCTCAATGTTTAACATCTAAGCTAAACTAAGTAACCAATAATTATTATCATTTCAGATCACTATAGTAACCTGTCATGAGCCATCTCACATTATTGACATTGACATCCACAAAAGTCTCCTTCAAAAGAATTTATCACAATTCACTTATATTAATTATATATTTTTTGATTGATTCATGGTCTATCATCTAATTGCTACATTGTGCTTAAATAATTTACAATCTACAATTTGGTAGCAATAATGCACTCACTATTAAAAAGCCTTCTTGAAAACTATTATCATGTCAAGCATTAGTTTTTTTATATAGAAACTTTAGTCAATTTTGGGATTTTTATGATTGACTGATGGGAGCCTCCTTTATAATTTCTAATTTCTATCCAATGTATAAAAAATATATCATTATAAATCTTATAACTTCATCATCTCAGAATAGAAAAATATACTTTTTATT
Source organism: Phalaenopsis aphrodite (assembly GCA_003013225.1). Classification (NCBI taxonomy): domain Eukaryota; kingdom Viridiplantae; phylum Streptophyta; class Magnoliopsida; order Asparagales; family Orchidaceae; genus Phalaenopsis; species Phalaenopsis aphrodite. The sequence goes on from NEWO01000980.1 coordinate 139,608, forward strand.
TTCTACAATTGATGTATCACAAGAAGCAAATAAATAAATGGAGTCCATCATATTGTTATGATTCTTTTTTTAGCATTTTCTCTCCTTAACAAAAAAAAAAAAACTTAGCTCATCAAATCTCATCATTTAACTCTCAAATATGTACAATATATGTGCCATACTCAAAAGCATCTCGACCAAATCCCATGTTCATAATCAAATGATCCCATAATACAATTCATAATCATTAAACTAACATCATAAGAATATCATTCATTTTATTATAGTTTTATAATTTTTTTCTTAATTATCTTTCATTTTTATTAGTACACTATTCTTTGTTTTGAATAATCAATTCATAATTGAGTATTTAGTGTTATATAATAAATGAATCAACGAAAAATATAACTCCAAAATCTCTTCAGTTTATCAATCTTCTTTTCCATATATAAGGGAATGAAATCATCATTTCTTAAGTATGCCTACTCCCTAAATCTAACCAATCATACCTTAATGGCAATAGCAACCACCAATAGCTTAGATGTTTGCAATTGACTTTGCTCTCTAGGACAAAAGTCAAAGATTTTAACTCTTAAATAATAAATAAACGAAGGCATATATGCATCAAAAACATACTTTCACTTTGAAAGTTTTTTGTGGTGGCAAAATGGACTATCTAACTAGGGTTGTAAACGAGCTGAGTTTGAGCAAGCCCAAACTTGGCTCGCGTTCGACTCATTAAAAGATGTCATTATTCGTGCTCAACTTGTTTTGTATATTTAGCGAAAAAAACTTGTTTGTGTACGACTTACGCCGAACATGAGCTATTCGTCAGCAACGAGTCATTTTGACATCCTTAGTCATGCACTCATAGAATGTTTTGGGTAGGGCAAAATTTAAATCTTATTATTATATTAAAATATTCATTTAAATATAATTTAAAATATTATTATTTTATTTTTAAATTAATAATTTTAATTGATTATAAATCTTTATAGCCTTGTTGTCAATTAAAATTTTTAAAAAATAATACTCATCAATTATATATATATATATATATATATATATATATATATATATATAATTTCGAAAAAATAGTATCTTGGATTTTGAAAATACAAGACCGGACCGATCTCATTTCCCCAGTAGTTTAAATAAACGAGTCTATTACCGCAAGTGATGTATCCATCCCAAAGGATAAACACACTACTTACTGGTAAGACTCAATTAAATAAACTAAAGATTGTATGACATCCGTTTAAGTCTGCGAAACCATTTTTATTATAAGTCGACAAGTTATTTTATTTAATATGAAAAATTAAATAGGATTTATATTAAGTTGGGTTCGGAAAAACTTCCTATAAGGGCAACCCCCTATAGTTAATTACATCTTAGATAACCGAAGTCACCTAAAAAAACTCTCGATAAAAATAAATGGATATTATCTTCAAGAATTCCAAAGGGTATGACTTTTCAACGAGATCAGAAAAAAAAGTGTGAAAGATGAATAGTTCAAATTTGGAACATTTTATTTTGGAATTCAAAGGAATAAGAACTAGGAGATGTCACAGATCCTAAGGAGAACCTCGGTGACTTCCCAAGCTATCCTATTGTTTGACTTCAATTTTGAGGAGAAATTAGTATTTCATCATGCCAACTTTATTAATTAGGACTTACATTTATATGAAACGATCACACAAATAGCCTGGAAGATGTGAGAGTTTAAGTCGTAACGAACGACAATCTCAGAATCCTAAATCAGGTTAGGGCTTAAATTGTATAGCAGAACTATACAAAAACCTAAAGACAAGTTGAGGATTTCTGTTGCATAAGAAAACAACCTCGAAATCTTATGGATTGTTGTTTAATTCTAAAGAATGATTTAGTTGGTGAAGACATGTTTTGTTGTTGAAGATGGTCGTGTTGCTCATGATGCTAGCTCCAAGCTCCTCGTTGTGACGAGTTTAAGTTTTCTAATATGTCAAGTCAGGATGTCAAATCAAATATTTCCTACGGTTATGGTTATTTAAATTTTATGAGGGATATTAAAGTTGATTAGAGTGACATCGGTGAGGATCCTACGGTTCCCTCGTTCTGGTACCACTATTTTCTTTCGGATTCACTTACTCTAAATAAATTTGCTAAACTCAGCTCAATGAGTTCCATACTTTCACTTAGACCGTGGGAAATCTTGTTAGCAACCGTATCTTACCTCCTCCGAGGGATTCCTGATCATCTGATAGAGACATTTTAATTTAGTTATAATTTTTTTATTTTGTTATTTTGTTTGTGATTAAATTTCAAGTTGTTTTATATTTTGATTATTGTGGCGGTGAGTTTTATCTTGTTTGATTTTAATTGTAGTTTCAGTTTCAGTTTCAGTTTTGTAGCTATCCTTAAGGTTTCAGTTTTGACATGCAGGGTGACATCGTTGTTTAACATGCAAGTTCACAAGCAGAAAATAATATGTAAAAGTAAATTACAATGCAATAACTTAAAAGCATGCCTATCGATTCTTTTAGTTCCTCCACCTTAAAGTTCAGTACTTGCAAAGCAAAAAAAAATAAATTACAACGATGTAAAAGTAAATTACATCGCTGTTTAACTTAAAAGCATGCCTGTCGTGGAGGTCCAAGAAGGCTAGGGATTGAGCATCTTGCTTTGGTGTAAGGTCTAGGCATAAATTCGACCAAGCTCGATTTCAAGTGTTGATCAATGTCTAGTGTAGGGGCTCTGTGTGAAGGGGATTTGATGGGGTTTCTTCTTCTTTCATTGTGGTGAAGGTGTGGGTGAGTTTAATTTGAGTTTGATGGAATTTGGAGGTGTCGTGAGATCTGTCCTGATTTTTTGCAGAAGTTTGAGCTCAAAATTTAGCTTCCACAGTGGGAATCAGTGGTGGAAAATGGTTGGCTTGAGCTGAGGAGGACTCAAAGAGTCTCTGGAAGCAATTTGGAGGGGTCTCTTTGAGAAATGTTCAGCACCTCTTCCATGGTCATGGAGGTGAGCTTTTTATAAAATTGGCTTAAGGCTCACTGCCATGGCCAATTAGGGGGTGAAAATGCTTGCTTAGGTGGAGGGCAGAGAGGCTCTAACATTTAATTTGGATGAGGTAGCCTCTGGGTTTAAATTGGGTTTGATTTTATGGGGGTGGCTCACGATTTTGGTGTTTTCCGCCCACTAGGACGGTCGGCTAGGCTAGGGGACTTGGCTAGGAGGTCAGGTGAGCCAGGGGAATCTGTCACAACAATTAATTGGGCTGAGGTTAGTTTTGGCAAAGATATCTAAGGCTTAAGCCAATATGGCATCAAATCCCTTGATTTGGGGATCCTTTGGTTCATGGCTCATTTGGGTGGTTCCATGGGGTTTGGATTGGTTAATAGGGTCCAAATTTTGGCTGTGGTGGCCTTGTCTTGACCAATTTGATATGTCTAGGTCAATTTTGGTGCATGGGTCCAAGTGAGTGCAAATGACCAAGACTTGGGTTTAGGCTAGGCTATTCATGTTAATTGGCCCAATTTATTAATGCATTTTATGTAGATGATTGTAATTAACATTTTTGGTGAAGGACTTAAAGGATTTTGAGTTCAATTGGAGGGCAATTTTAAGGATTTTTGGAATTTGGTCAATTTAGGCATGTTGGGCTAAGTTTGGGTCTAGATTGGGCTAGGCTTGGGCTAAGTCCAAATTGATTATTGAAAATGGTAAATAGAAACATTATGAAGAGTTTTCAATATAAATTGGGTGCCAATTTTGGGGCTAAGGTAATCAATTTGGTGGAATTTTGAGACATGACCAATTTAGGGCAAATTGGGGCTTTTTGGACTTAGGTCAATATTAAATGAAATGGAGGTCTCACCAAGGCCAATTGAAGGTCAAGTTTGATGTTTAGGAATGTTATAAAGAGTTTAGGATTCAATTTGAGGCCAATTGAGTAGGCTATGAGTTTAATTTAGTGAGATTAGGTCATGTAGCCAAAATTGGGCTCAAAGAATGGGTCAATTAAGCTTGGATTTGATTTATATTGGTCATATGAAAGGTTAGTTTGAGTTTAGGATTGAAATTAGGGGAAATTGGGATCAAATTGATGAACATTTGAGGCAAATTTGTGGGAATTTGGGCCCTTTAAGGGCAATTTGGGGGTTTTGGTTAAAGTTGGTCAAATTGGCCAAATATGGTCATGTGGTAGTTAAAAAAATGAAATTAGGAACATTTGGAAGGTTTTGAGAATTTTTGGGATTTTTTGGAATAGTTAAAATTTTGGAATTTTTAAAATGAAATTGGGGCATCTTGGTAATTTAGCAATTTTTGGTGATTTTGGGTAATTTGGATATTTTTAAAAGGTTTGAAATGATTTTTGAACAAATTTGGGTAATTTAGATGAATTTGGGTAAATTTGATAATTTTGGCTAGATTTAGGGTTTCAAGGGTATTTAGGTAATTTGGGGGAGTTTAGGGGCAAAAGGTCAGGTTGAATATTTTGGGTAGAATTGGGTAGCTAACCACCATAAATAAGCCATGGATCAATGGAAACCCCATTTTGGTTCCTCTATGTACTGGTCTTAGCGAAACCCTAACCTAGGGCCAGTGAGTCTAGGGGACCATCTACACGAGTCTCCCAAAGGATCAAGGGATCAAAATCAAGAAATTTTGGGTTTGTATTTGTGAGTGATTGTGAGTGACTTAGCTCTAGACCAACACCTAGGGTTAACCGTAAAGTCCAAATCCTATGGGAACTCTACTTGAGCTCCCCTATAATAATCTCACCTACTAAGTGCTAGAGGTTATGGTCAATATGTGGAACTTCAAGTTGAGTAAACAGAAGTTTAGAATTTTTATGTTGAGGGTTCCTTTTCTAGTTTTTTAAGAATATTCAATAAGAAAGTCTTATGGCTAGACCCTAGGCTACTAAAGAGGAAAACTAGACCTCAAACAAAAGTGAGGTCAACAGTTTCACAACATATTTTAACAATTCAATTTGTCAAATTGAAAAGTAAATTAAGTTCGGAGTTGAAAAATCATCATAATTTATTATATATTTTAATAATGATACATCCATGTTATCTCTTCATTTCAACATATCTCAGAGTAGGGAGAAAGATAGAGGGAACTGTTCAGACTTCATGAGAAAGATACAACAAAACACAAAGTTCATATATAAAAGAAAGTTTATGCAACACTAATAAACAAACAAAAATTATCTGAAACTCTTTTTTAAAGCAAATTCCTTGTAGCCTTTCCTTAAAAATGCAGAAAGAAGATATCTCTCAGTTTTCTTCTTCTCCAAAACTCTTACAGAAAGTTTCACACTAAATCTCACCACATAAACTCTAAACTATGAAAGAAAAACCACTAATTGACTCCAATATGGTGGTGGAATGAAAATAGATTATGAAGAATTGCAAAAATGGAGTGTGGTGGAACGTTGTGGAGCTAAAAGGAGCGAAAAAGGAGTGAAAAGGAGTGAAAAGGAGTAAAAAGGAGTCAATTTTCTGATGAATTTCGGCCTCAAATAGAACCTAAAGTCTGTTCTCCAAGAGGTACCTCCAAAAACTTTTCAAAAATCGTTTAAATACATCGAACATTCTAGAAAGAGGGCTGAACCGCCTTTGGCGTCGTCGACACTGAGTAAAATCTCCAGTTGTTCTGTTGTTCTGCGCCGTCGGCGCTGCCCTTGGCGCGGTCGGCGTTGAACATTTCTTCAAAAACGTCACTTTGACTATAAATTTTATCTTTTTTGTTTCCTTTTTGCTTTAAGTCCTAAAAATCAAATCAACAACTTGCAAGAAAACATCAAAATACCTTCAATTAAAGTGCAATATCACCAAAAAGAAGTATAAAATATGAGTCAAAAAATGCATATATTTTCGTTGTATCATAATATTTGATCCATTGTCTCATGATCAATTGAGGAAGGTGGCAAGACTTCAGATGAAGGATATAACTTTTTGTTTGGTTGAGAGAGGAAACATTTGGGGTAACAAATGTTGTTCTGGATGTTGTGCTATCTCAATCTTATGACCATGTAAGTGATTCCATTTCAAGTGTTTCATCATTTGTTGTTTTCAAAAAAAAAAAAATCCTATGATGATGTGTTAAAATCATTTGCTAATGTTTTTTTGCATAATTTAATATAGTTTAATTCTCATATTATTATTATTATATTGTTGAGGCAATTTGATGCATAACACCCCAAACATTGCTATTTACAAATCTTATACATTCATTCATTCATTTTTTTGAATTCTCACTCTTATCAAAATTCATGATAAACCCCAAAATAATATTTCTCTTTTTTCTCAAATTCCCAAAGATTTGATCATGAAATGTGGGAACTAATTATGTAATAATAATGTTTTGAGTGTTATGTATGTAATTATACCTATTTTCTTGTAATAAATCATGTGCTAAATTTATTTTGCATAATTTTATATTATTTGATCCTTTTATTATTATTATTATTATTATAACTTATAATAATATAATTTTAGGGTCTATAGGAAGTATCATTTAGTAGTATAATATATTGCTATAAGTTTTGTATATTTATTTTTAAATTTAGTTTTATTATTTAGTAGTATGTATTGAGTGATATGGTATATAGCTTGAAATCAAAGATAAAAAATAAAATTAGCAGTTTTTTAATATAAAATATAGGAAGATTTACATACATACCACTCAATTCTTATGTCTTTACATGTCCTACGCTTAAATGTCAATTTTCACATAATTACCATCATATACATGAATGTAAAATTTAGGTGCTTCCTATGTAAATACATAGGAATGGATTGACATATATGTAAATATCAAGTTATATTGCTCCTTTTATATTGTAGATTTGATTGTTTGATCTATAAATGCTCATCTACTCTTGTTGTTGTAATGCCTGCATACAGAAATTTGACGCTAGGCCCATTAGAAGATGGCTGGAGAAGAGAATGGTTACAGAGTTGTCAAGAATGCTGATAAGGGAAGAAATCAATGAGAACTCCACAGTGTACGTCGACGTCGTGCCAGGGAAGAAGGAGCTCTCTTACAGGGTGGAGAAGAATGGCGGATTCATAGAGCATTCCTGAATTTTGGATTAATAGAGCATTCCTGGATTTTATACCTTGTTGATTTTGGTTATATAGTATTGAAATTGTTTAAAGCTTTTAACACTTTAAATCTGATTTTGTTAGATTCATCTCTTAATGATAATCAAAATATGGAAGAAGATTTGGGTTGATTCAATTCATAAAATCCTGGATGGTCCACAAATCTACCGGAAACCTCTTTCTGAAGTGGACTTTTGTTGCCTGCTTAAAGGCAAGATTTAAGGGGATTTTCTGCAGAAGGTTTTGAGCATGATTAAGGCAGGGGACTAGAATTTTGGGGTTTCGGTACTTATATTAGCTTATGAGGAAGATTTACATGCATACCACTCAATTCATACATATTTGCATTTCCAACACTTGGATGTCACATTTTCGCACATTTTTGTGCATTTACACATTTAACATTTAGCGAAGGTTTACACTTACATTAAAATTTTTGGCACAACATATTTAACTTTTTGTTTAACCAACTATAGTCACAAGATATGACCTTAGAGTTTATCTAGGATCCGATCAGCCATGAGGAGAAGCTACATTTTGCAGCTACAGAACTGCCCATACCATTGAGGACATTTAGAATCATGATTTTCAAACGCCAAATTTCAATTCAAAATTTTGATATTCAACTTATTAAAAATAAATAAATTATATATATTTAAACATGAAAAAAAGTATTTAATTTGAGCTCACATCACGACATGAAATTTAATAGAACATGAACAAAAATTCTGAAAACTATTTACAAGACTTTTTAACGTTCCATTTAATACTTAGGAATTTTTTAATGAAAATTCTTGAACTTTAATAAAAACTTGAGTTTCAACTGAAAACTGACAAATTTAACGGCTTTCGAAATCCTGAATCGTGATTACATCTATTTCATAATTTGATTTACTACGTGGAATAAAAATTGAAAACAGAAAATTTAATGGCTTTCGAAATCCTGAATCGTGATTATAACTGATCCTGAATCGTGATTAT
>NEWO01000980.1:174746-189553 GCA_003013225.1 Phalaenopsis aphrodite
ATATATATATATATATATATATATATATATATATATATATATATATATATATATATATATATATATATATATATATACACTTTGAAAGTTTCTTGTGGTGGCAACATAGAAATTAAGAGTGTAAACAAGTCGAGCTTGAGCAAGCCCAAGCTTGACTCGTTAAAAAAAATACCATCATTTGTGTTCAACTTGTTTATTTATCAAGCGCAAAAAAAAAAAAATGGTTGTGTTCGCATAAAAAAATTTGAGTCACTCTCTTCGGAGGGCAAGAAACAGTCAATCATTGTGAGGTTGACTACAGAGGATAGTACAGGGCCATGGCCTAGGAGTTGCGAGGCTTAGAGCTCTGTCGGTAGGACTCAAGGCGGACCAACGAGCTAAAATGAAGTTGTGGTGCAACAACAAATCGATAATCAACATTGCCAATAACTAAGTGCAGCACGATAAAACCAAGCATGTTAAGATTAATAGGTTCTTCATCAAGGAGAAGTTGAACAGTAGACGATTATGTTTTGTTGCTTCTTAGCCAATGAATAATATCTTGCTCCTTTTCTTTTATCTGAATGAATTTATTAGTATGTGTCTCGTGCCACATGGAACACATAATTGGAGCCTGCAACTTGCTTTCTGCAGTTCCCTTTCTTCTTCTTCTTCTCTTTTTTTGAAGATTTACGTAAATCTAACACCTAAATCTGAATTGTATAACACCTTTTTTTCTTTTTATCATCTCCTTACTAAAAAGAGATCTTCTTTCCTTGAAAATAAGTGTGTAAAGGGGATGCAATGATTCAAAAAGAATAATAAAAGCCTCTTCAGGTGCTACATATTTACAGTATACTTCTAATTACCTCTATAAAGCAGGAAGCACATCCAAACCCAACAAATTCATTACCAGTCCGTAACATGTTGTCCAAATGTCTCCTAAGACTGAAAGCTTCTTCAAACTATTGTAATTCTATTGAATTAAGATTCATGACTTCTTGTCTCACAGCCCTCAGAGTGTCAGCACCAGGAGGAAGCACAGAGAACAACGCATAACATTAGCAGGAATAGGGCAGAAACGTTCACAGAACAGTGCGGAACATTCACAAACAGCGCAAAACGTTCGCAGACAGCGCAAAACGTTCGCAGAACACTTGTATCTGTAGTTCAAACCATGGTAGGAATGTCTATCGTTGAGGCCAACACAGAGAACAACGCCAGGAAGAAGAATCGGAGAACTGCAGAGAAAACTGTGGCAAAACTCCTGCAGGGAGAGACCTGCAGGTGGTCCGCCATGGCTAAGCCAAAGTCTTTAGGGGAACCATAGCTCTAATACCATGTTAGGACAAAACCCAAGGTAAATCTTATTGATGCAAAGAGATGTATAAAAATTCATTATAAGATCTACGAGTAAGAAACAAATAAAATAGAATAAAGAAAAAAAGGAAAATAAATAAAAACACATCAAAGAAATTAATAGAGAAATATGCATTAATATTCTAATACAAACTTTCACACAATAAAATGCAGACAACTCTGCACGTCTATAAGAGCAAGCTCCTGCTCACACACTCCACATAGGTGTAAGAGGAAAGCATCTTAACAAATTAGATTTACACAATGCACTTCCGGTAAAAGCATTGATATTGTACAACTAAAAGCATGCATTTCAACGATGTTGGTGCATTCAAGCAACCTAACGATTGATTGCGAAATGATTTCATGAAGCAATATAAAATAGAGAGATAAATACAATACCACCAGGCAGCCTTTTCTCTTTAGAAAATTTTTCAAGGGAGTCCCAGTCTCTCACAATAGCCAGTGCAAATGATTTGAGCCAGTACCACCTCTTATCAGAAACCTGCAAGAAAGATATCTACTTGAATTTGATGACAAATAAAATGTCGTCTAGAGGTTTCAAATTTCTAACAACAGGATACCATAGTCACCTTGAATTCGGTTCTAACTCTCAAAGCAGCTCTATGGTTACCCAGCACAATGCACGTGCGAATTGTATCACTGATGCTTGAACCAACAAATATAGCCTGTTTCGCTGACACTTCAAGCTCATGTTGTAACCTGCAAGCAAGATGTAATAAAGAAGTTTAAATAGCTACAGGTTGTCAGACTGCCTAAAAAGTTTTAAAAAAGGATTGCAAATAAATTTTGGTCGTACAGAAACAATCCAACTGAATCAGTTAGTTCGGGCACTATCCATGAGAAATAATACCAGATGGGGATTCTCAAACCATTTTTAAACTAAAGGCACTGCATCAAACGTGTTAAATACAGTAAAATAAGACATTTGTATCATATATCAAACAATATGAATTTTATTAGATTATAATGGTTATCAATTTACCGTTATTACTTATTATTTGATTTATTTCCTGATTATACTTTTCCTCTGTTACTTTATTCTGTTTATTCTTTCCTTGTTATTTTATTCTGTTTTTATTGAGTTCCATTATTATGTCTATTGTAATTAGGTTTAAACACCCGTGCTCCTATCAATAAAATTGAACTGATCTATTCCAAATTTCAACATGATATCAGAGTCTAACCCTAGATCCATCAACCATCACCCCCTCTGCCGGTTCCAGTAGCAGGCACCTCATAGCCGCTCCAGTCCGCTTATCTACTCAGATCCGCTTCTACAGCGCTTATACAGAAAATTGCAATCGCAGTTCCATCAGCCGCAACTTCTACGACGCTTCTCCGTTGATTCCCACAATATCCCATTGTTCCGCTATTCTATACGACGCTTCTTCAGCAAGATCCCGATGTTTTGTAAAGTCCTGCTGTCCCACTCTTCTACGACACTTTGCAAGATCTCGCTGTTCTACCACTCTTATCGGCAGGCTCCAATTCTCAAGTAGTCGCAGTTCTCTGATACAACATCCGTTGTTCCCTCCTTTAGTAGTTTCCTGCAGTCCTCTGTCGTAACCCTATGAGAGTTCATCGATGACTCAAAACCTCAACATCTCCTTTGGCAGAGTCAAAATTATGAAGGATTACTCCAACTCTAAACCACCTTCAGAAGGTGTCCTGGATTCCATCGGAGGACCTACTCTAATTTCCACTCCCTTGCAGACCGGAGGAACGAAAACCAACAAGAGTTTCTTAATCACAACCCATAAACTGAACGACAATAACTTTCTCCAATGGTCCTAAGCAGTGGCTTTGTTCATCAAAGAACGTGCGAAGTTGGGTTACCTCGTAGGTGTGGTTCATGAGCCTCCAAAGACTAAACCGGGCCTCCAAAGACTGATCCGACTTATGAAGCTTGAGAAGTGGAGAACTTCATAGGCATGTGATGGCTAAACAACTCCATGGAGACCTCAATTAGTCGTTCATACACGTTCCTCACTATTGTTAGTGCCCTCTGGACGGTTGTCCTTAATACCTACTAAAATGTAGAAAATTCTTGCCAACTCTACGAGGTATCTAAGAAAATCCAGGAAACAAAACAAGATTCAAGGACTGTGACCCAATATTATAACAACTTTGTTGCAATATGGATGGAATGCGACTTGTACTACGACTACACTTGGGATTCTCCGGTCGACTTATCCTTCTTCCAAAAGATTGTAGAAAAGGATCATGTGTTTCAATTCCTTGCTGGCCTTAACAAAGAGCTTGGAGAAGTCTGGGGTCATATTCTTGGTCGGGATCCTTTTCCTTTCGTTCGCGCTGTTTTTATCAAGATTCGTCGGAAAGAAAGTAAGAGACTTGTCATGGTCGGCACTTCTACGCTTTCAGCTGGAGCGACAGCGATTAAGGAGAGTGGAGGAGAAGGGTTAGGGTAGGTGAAAAGAGGAGATACATCACTACCAGGAAGTAGGATACAACTAAACACCTCTCTTAATCTCTCTTAATAATGGGTAATAGGACTCAATTTAGGCAAGTTTTAAAATAACAAAAAGTAATCAGAAATTTAGTTTAGCAAAGGGATTAATATAATGGAAATTCAAATATAGGAAAGAAGAATAAAATATTCAAAATTTTTTATTTGGAAATTCAGTTTAGGAAAGAGGTTATAACGGAAGTTCAGATTTAGGAAAGAGAGTTAAAAATATTCAGAACTTCTGATTTGAAAAAAACTTATATTAGGATAGAGGGGAAGGGGAGAGAAGGGAAAGGGAGGAGCGGTAGCCCCCCTCCCATTGAGAACCGGTTGGACCTCCATTACAGCCGCATGAGTCTTCTTGGGTTGAGGAAGCTTCGACCTCATTGGTCGAAGCTTTCGGTTCTTCGTCAGTAATCTAAGCAGCATCAGGATCCCACCGACAACTACATCGTACTCCAAGACACCTGAGTGCCTTCCCCAACTTGTGAGAAAATTTCATATCGATATGTTCTCCAAAGGTTATGGACCACGCCTATAATACTGAATCTTCCCAAAGTAACCCACGATCGATTTAATCGGGCTTTCAGTGAGAGAATCTGACCCTTCCTGAACGGCGGTGGAACTGATCATACGGTGTCAACTTGACATACCATTGGCCGTATCTCTCCTGTATATTTAGCAGACGTCTTAGTCCTCTCGTCCCGTGTCATCACTAAAGTTAGTCCCACTAATGTCACTCTGTTGGTAAGGGCTTCTGTGATCTCAGGCTCCGCCGAGAGAGGTAGGATGATCTGCTTCCCATCCTTGGTGAAGAAATGGGTTCCTAAATCCATTGTGCTTAATCCTTCGATCAAACTGTCATGGTCTTCCCAACAAGATGTGGTAGACATCCATTGGGACACATCACACCACACCGAGTCTTGTAGCTGGCCTCCAATCGAAAACTCTACCAGGCATCTCCGGTCGATGCTGACTCGATTCTCTTTTTTCAAGCTGGGAATGCCTTTGAGTCGTTAGTCCCAATTTCTCTGCCGTCTGAATTGATGCCAATTTATTGTTGCTACCCCAATTAATGATAAGACTGCATGTCTTTCCGTTTATTGTGCAGCGGGTGTAAAAAATATTATGGTGAAGCCACTACGGATCCCTCATGTCACTGACCGACAGAATCCATCAAATCACAAGTGCTTATCCCTCATCGGGTGGAAGCTGATAAACCCCAGCTTGTTCCTCAGCTTTCTGCTCCTCATTAACCCCTTCCACGATACCCTGCTCAATAAAACATACAACACTCCTCGTCGTGCATCTGGAGGCTATGTGCCCAAACCCGTGGAATCTGAAGCACTTTCTGGCAGGTACTGTAATCAGCATCTTCTCATTAAGGGTGACTTTATCTATATCTGAACCAATTTTCTCAACTCCCTGTGGCGTGCTCCTGCTGATGTCTCCAACTGTGTATGGTTGCTTGATTATCGGTGGATGTCTGCTCTGCTTCTGCTGCCTTTCCACTTTCAATGCTAGTGTCTGAACATCCCTCAGCGTCCAATAAGGTTGTAGCTGCACCACATTGTTAATACTAGGCTTTAAGCCCTTAAGATATCTAGTTATATCAGATCACACTTCAACTGTAAGTGGTCGAACTGAGCTGTGAACTCCTCCACTGAAAGGTCTCTCTGTTACAGATTGTGGAATTTCAGAAACATGTCCTGACAATAATGAGGGGGAAGATATTTCTTCTGCATGGTTTTCATCATCTTCTCCCAGCTCGTAAACTTATCGTTGCCTTCTCGTCTCCTCTGTCGTTGTATGTTCTCCCACCATAGGGAAGCACTTTTCTTCAACGTGATAGCAGCTAATTCGACCCGCCTCTCTTCGGCACCGCTTTGTATTCGAAGATCCGCTCGACCGCCTGTAGCCACTCAATGAATTCATTCGAATCCATGCCTCCTTAGAACTCTGGAAGATCTACCTTGATGTTGAAGTCTTTGTGTACTACAAATGATATCTCCTCTCTGTGAGTCTCCCTTAGAGAATGATTCAGATACCCTCACTAGGTCTCCTCTGATATTGTATTCCAAAATGTCGTGGTCTGTCTTCTTCACCACTGAAGGTCTCCTCATGGAAGGGATTCAGATCATCATTTTTTTCTACCCTTCGACTCTCTAGATCCCGGTCAAAGGTAACAACCTCCTATGTTAACTCTTCAAGTTTTGCAAGTCTCTGTCAAAGATGGCGGAGCTCTCGCAGTATCTCTTCCTTGGTAGACTCGGGCATATTTCTACTTGGCGGCGTGGTTGATGGTTTGGGATCCATGGAAGGAAAGAAAAGAATGAACAAAGAAAGAAGAGAAAAAAATAAACAAAAGACACAAAAATATTGTGATGGATTGGATAAAGGCGGATGCTAGAATCCCTAGGATGGGACTAGGGCTGGGCTATTTCTGATACAAATGATACCGGAGTTTACCCAAACCAGGACTCTAAAATTCGAATATTATTGCTGACTCTAAACGAGTTTACAATGGAGAGTCAAAGTAAAGAGAGCAACCACCAAAAGCAATGATGCGGGATAAAAGCAAACATACAACACAACAAGGATGACACAAACAAACTTGATGAGCAGGAAATTTTAAGCGTAGGAGTAGGTGACAGTGGTTGAAGTGAAGGTCGGGCGGCGATAGAAGAGGTAACTTGCTACAGTTTGAAGAGGAATAAAGGGGGAGCAACAAGGCAGCAGAAGAGTTTGGCATCAAACCAAAGTTGGACGAGAGAAAAGTTGTCATCAGGGCTGAAATCTAGAGTGCAGAGACTAGAGGCCTGCAGGAGGAAGGGTGGAAGCGAGACGACTAGCGGGGCAGGGAGCAAAAGAAGGCTGCGGTCTTGCTGGGAGAAGGTTGGCAGCAGGTTGAAGGGAGGAAGTAGTTGGGCTGCAGCTAGTTCGGTGCAGAGAGGAGGTTGGATAACGGTTTGCAAGGGTGCAAGGGGAAGCCTGGGAGCTGTTGGGGGTGGTGGATTCAGGGAGCATCAACGGAAAAGGAAGGTCGGCTCAAAGAGGCTGCTGGAAGAGGTTGGAGGCAGGACAGTAGCCAACAATTGCTGGAGAAGAGCGCAGGAGCGGCAATGATTAAGGAAAGTGGAGGAGAGCCTGCAAAAGGGAAAAAGATTCCACACAAAAAATCTAAAAACAAACTCAGCAAAAAGACCCCCTATCTCCAAGCATAAGACTCTCTATGTATAATGGGGAGTAGGACTCAAATTAGGCAAGTTTTAAACTAAGAAAAAGTAATAATAATTTTAGTTTAGGAAAGGGATTAATATAATGAAAATTCAGATTTAGTAAAGAGGAATAAAATATTCTAAAATTATGTTTGGAAATTCTGCTTAGGAATAGAATTATAATGAAAATTATGATTTAGAAAAAAAGAATAGAAATATTCAGAAATTCTGATTTAGAAATACTTATATTGGGAAGGTGCTAAAAAGAAAAGAGGAGAAGGGGAGAGAAGAAAAAGGAAGGAGATGCAACCCCCCTCCCTTTGAGTCTCGGTGGGTCCTCCATAGCCCCCACGTCAGTGGTGGTAATAGGTATCATCTTTTGTTTCATAGGTAGACCTCTGGGCTCAATATTAATTCCATGTCAAGAGACATTGACATCGACTTTTACATTTCTTCAGCTAACTATGCGAACAAATTCTAATACTCTCGCAAGACTACAGTAAATTTATCCCATCACATTGCATAAAAAAACATTAATTCGAAACAATTTATCCGACTCTCCCTCAGCAATGAAAATTTATTATAGCCTCATTTGTTTCAAGGCTCTTCCTCTCTGTGTCAAATTAGAATATGTCCTACACATTGCATGTTGGTCGTAGGTAACACATATGCGAGGTTGTTCCATGTCTCCCAAAAAACTTATTACATCTTCAAAGTCTGGGAACTTAACCGTGTCATGAAAGATAATAACTGAAAGTGTTGAGAACCAGACAACCAAAGTGTGTTAGAAGTTATCATGAAGTCGACAATGACGAAATTGACCATTATTATGAATTGTTTGCTCTTTTCTCCCAAAGTGGTTGGTTACAAAATTCAAGTGCTTAACATCATTATTAGTCCTGGATTTTAAGATGAGGAGTTGGAAGATAAAAAATTATAACTAAATATTGTCATAAAATTAGATGGGACACCTAAACAACAACAAATAATTTTTTTTTTCTAAGTAAATTTCATGATTTTAAGATTTGTGAGGTCCACGAAGAAGTTACTTCTATGTGAGATAAAGTAACAAACAATATTAAAAAAGTGACAGGATATACATGAAAAATCAAAAGAAAAAAAATTTATAAATAAAAATAGCTGTTTATGGAATAATAATTTGCAAGAAAAGATAAAATATAAGAAGTTTTGTTATAAAAATTGGTTCAAATGTAAATGGTTAGAGAACTGGAAAAAATATAAGGTGATTCGTATGGAGTCTAGGAGAACAGTTTGTGATGCTAATAATTATGTTTTTAGTGATCTTTATTATATATTTAATACTAAAGAGGGTGTAAAATATACATAGAAACTACTAAAATAAAGAGAAAAGAAAAGAGAATTTAATTCAAGTAAAGTGTATTAAAAATAAAAATCAAAAAGTGTTTTTCTTAGAGGATATTCAACATAGTAAGAGATATTTTGATTAACTTTTCAATGAAGTTTTGAAAATATGATCGACTTTAGTGATCTTAATATTATTAATAATGATAAAACTTTTTATTTTTAACGTCACATTAGAAAAAATGAAGTTAAGGCTTTAAAGAAAACCGAAGGTAGAAAATTAGTAGAGCTTGACAATATCTCAATAGAAATGTGGAAAATTTTAAGAGATTTGAGAATTTATTGGCTTACTAATTTTTTTAATATTATTTTAAAGAGTAAGAAGATGCCTTAGTAGAGGAAGAGTATTTTGTTTCCCATTTGTAAAAATAAAGGGATGCACATGTATACAAATTATAGAGGAGTTAAGTTACTGTGTCATAATTAAAATTATGGAAGAGAGTAATTGCACATGTTAAGACGTGATAAAAAAATTTCTCATAACCGGTTTGGATTTATGTAAGGCAAACCTACTATGGCAGTTATACATTTATTGAGAGGTTAGATGAAGAAGTATGGAGAAAGTAAGAATGATCTACATATGATTTTTAATTATTTAGAAAATACTTACGAAAAGGTTCCAAGAGAAGTTCTTTAGAAAGTTATAGAAAAAAAAGGTATTGACATCACTTATCTTCAAGTTATTAAATATATGTATACTAGAGTTGTTATTTTCTTTCGAATAGAAGGATTAACCAAGTATTTTCCTACTTCACTTGGATTAAATCAGGGATCAATTTTAAGCCCATATTTTTTTGCTTTAGTAATGGACACACTCACTAGACATTTACAAAGATAATATACCTTGGGGTATGCTTTTCACTGACCATATCCTTCTTGTGGATAAGACTAGAAAAGAAGTTCATAATAAATTTGAACTAATGGAGGTCTACATTAGAGTCTAAAGACCATCATTTGAGTAAATCAAAAACTGAGTACATGGAATGTATTTTTAGTAGTAGTAGATCTAATGACAGAGTTGTAATAATGGGTGATCAAATCATTAAAAGGAGTGATGTTTTAGATATATCAGGTCTATTGACAAAAGTGATTGTGATATAGTGGGAGGGGTTATTAGTAGAATTTAAGTTGGATTATTGAAGTTGAGGAATGCATTGGGCCTATTGTGTGATAGAAAAGTACCACTTATACATGAAAAAAAATTTAGAAGATGGTGGTGAGACCAAGTATGCTTTATGGTGCTAAATGTTGGACTGTTAAAGAGAAGCATAAAAGTAAGTTAAATGTTGAGACGAGAATGCTTGAGTGGATGAGTGACTTGATACTTAGAGACAAAATG
The DNA here is from genome assembly GCA_003013225.1 of Phalaenopsis aphrodite. Taxonomy (NCBI): domain Eukaryota; kingdom Viridiplantae; phylum Streptophyta; class Magnoliopsida; order Asparagales; family Orchidaceae; genus Phalaenopsis; species Phalaenopsis aphrodite. Next base: position 184,516 of record NEWO01000980.1, read on the forward strand.
TGAAACGAATGTATCCGTGAAAGGGTTGGTGTAGCTCCGGTTGTAGGCAAGATTAGAGAGTCGTCTTAGAGGATTTGTTCACAATAAGCATCGACCATCTGATAATCCGATTTGGAGAGTAGATGTTCTAGATTCCACTTATGTTAAGATAGAGGTAGACCTAAAAAGACTTGGGCTTGTAGTATAAAGAATGATCTAAATTTAGTAGAATTAAATGAAAATATGACACTCAGTAGGACACAATGGTAAAAAATGATTTATGTAGCCGACCTTACTTAGTAGGATAAAAACTTGTTGTTGTTGGTTGTGTTATAACTCGCATAACTTCATTTCTTTCTCCTAAGAACCAAACAATGGTAAAGATATGGAACATATTCGAAGATACCAAGCTTAATTGTTATAGAAATTTTGAAAAAGGATGTTTATGTAGTTCCCCGTATTTATGAGAATGTTGTCGATTGGATAATTCACAATCAACATAGCGGCAATTATCATATCATTATATGGACTTTCAATGGTAGGTAGGTCCTCGATAGTGAAGGCAATGGGTGGTTGACTAGCTGACTGCTGATAGGATGATCTCGTCAGGATAACATATCTTCAGTGCAGTCTTGAAGGCTTAATTAGCGAGATACTTCTTTTCCATTCCCACCAAAAAAAGGCAAAAACTACAGCTGTTATGTGGATTTCCATGGCCACTATCAATTCAATGGGGGTTTTAGTTTGCCATTTTTCTCTTCATGCTTTGTGGGAGTTGAACGACATCATTTGGATCGTATGTAACAACCCCATCCACCAAGGCAAAGGGTGAGATCCTCATCCTTCCAGTTGTGAGTACTCTTCTCTAGCATGTCGTTGATTCTAAGAATGGGTGAGTGATTGTTTCATTGGGGCCACTTTAAGCAGTTGTTCTAGTGTCTTCATTGTTAATGTCATCATTTACTCTTTTAGCTTGTTGATTTGTATTGTCACAAATTCTCTAGGGTAAATCATGTTAATAGTAATTTCTCTATTACTTGATTCTGCTCTTTGTGTGACTCATTTTCTTATATGTGGTACAATCCACACTCACCGTTTCTTCCAAGATGTCGAAACATATTTTGTTTGTGAATCCACACCACTAAAGAAAGGTGTAAAATAAGGAGGAATTTGAGATAAGGAATTGCATGAGACAATGGAGAAAGATTGACCATAATAGTATCTAAGGCATGATTGCTCTCATTTTCATAAAGGTTTGTTTATGCATTACAAATCAAATACGCATTACACTTGGGTCTCGAGAGATTCTTGAATGATCTCTTTATCTTCTTCTGACAAGGGAATTGTATTTTTTATCATCCTTATCTCTCTATATATGTAATTATTTCTTATAAAATATATTTCCTAAAGTGTAGCTTGTTGATGGCACATCTATCAACCAATTCAGCCACGATACGAGTTGAACTCCTGAGGCGAATCGATCTCATAGAGTCCTGTCAACTCAACCTAGAGGCAAATTGGGGTTTTCTGGCAAGTCATTAGCCTGCCTAAATCTAATTTAACATTTGTGCATGATCATTGTAGGAGAGTTGTTTGTCGTAACTCCATGGTTTGGTTGATCCTCAACTAAATTATTCTAGTCAAACTATCTAGGCTGCTCTGTGAGGTAACCCCCTTACTATCTTTTCAACTCGTTGAACCATCTCTGTCGATGCTTGACCCATTATAAACCAGTTCCATGTACTTTTAGCTATAGAACCGTGTGAATTTGCTGTTGAATGGCAACATAAAATTAGCAATGAAAGTGATTCAATAAAAATAACACAATTATATTACAATCATAATCAATGTCCGGATACTTTCCAATGGCTCGACTCCTCTTAATTATCAATCATAAGACGCATATTTGACACATTTTTATATGAGTTAGGTTATTTTAATATTATCTCATTGGAAAAACATCTATCCCATGTTTACAAGATATCTTAAGATAATTCAACCAATAATCATTGAGAAGGATCATTCAATCATGTTGGGTCAACTATCATTTCTAAGTAGATTAAGGTCCAAGACAAACTGAGATGATGGAATCACAATACCATGATAGCATTCATCATTATTCCCCTAATTATCGGCTCGAAACAATAAGTGATGAATTTTTACAATCTAAAATGACATCACAACCACTAAATGTGAAACACAACATCTAATGTCAAACCTTAATGGAAAGTCTTGATGGGAATAATTAATCATAAGGGCTTATGTCTATGAGAAATTTGAATTCAAAACATAAAATTGAGCAAAAACTTTGGGTAATTTTTCAATTACAATCTAATCTAACTTCTGAAAATTTAACCAGGAATCACAAAAAAAAAAAAAATCCTCTTAGGAGAGCTAGATGCAAATTTTTCAAGTCTGTAATGTTTTTGAACTACAAGCGACCAAATGAACCCTTAAAAAACTCAGCCATGGTATGTTTATATATTTTTCTGCCCTAATCATTTTATATCATAGGCTTAATGATATATCCTCAATATGATAGATCCTTCAAATAAACCAATTTTCTCAATTATTAATGAATAATCAAAATGTATTCTACTAGAAGGCTAACATAAGAAAAAGGTTTTAGAGTAGTATTAAAAAAAACTAACTGCGATTTTGACAACGATCAGTATTTTTAAATATATATTTTAGTCATCACATATAAGGTGAAGTATATTTAGTACTTCATATGCCAAGATAATAAATACTGGCAAAAAAGGTTAATCTATTTCAGTTTACCTCAATAATTTTGCATGCTCTTCAGAAGCTTTTGATTCAAAATTATATTCTTTAGTCTCAGAAAAAAGCCATAGGATTCTTTTCAAAATCCCATGATTCTTTCAACAAAAGAAAAGCAACATCCTGCATGGAAAGAGCGTTGAATTAATTTTACAAAAAAGGTGCACTCAAAATATAGAGCACAATACATCGAACCCTTATAACTAATAAGAAATACAAATATGCCTCTTAACAAACATTATCTAAGCTCTCAGTAAATTCTAATTTTCATTTCTCGTGCAAATATTGCATGGAAGTTTAAAACTTATTATTTTATTAAGTTAATTATAGTAGTGAATGATGCAACGTAGATTTAAACAAGGATTAATCAACAAGGTGCATTATTTAATCATACAATTGCTTACAAGACATCAATACAAAAATCTGAACTGCAACAATAATTCAAAATAATATTGAAGAATAATGCAACATTAATCCTGCTGGTTGATCCAACCTTAGATAGTTAATGGAGTCACGGTATAATTTTAATAAACTAGGGCAATTAAATTCTAGGTCACATCACATGTTAGAAGGAAGTCCAAACTTTTTAATATCTTCTTATCCGCAGAAAATAAGTTGCCCTTTTCAGGAGGAAAAAAGATAACATGAATACTTACTGAAATAATCATTATAACATTAATCTCATTCTAGGTCTTTTGTTAAGAAAGGTACAGGCAGACCTAAAAAGAGCAGGGCAGGTTGTATAAAAAAATATCTTAATTATTAGAATCAAATGACAAAAATTTATAAAAAAATATCTTAATTATTAGAATCAGGTTGAAAGGCTCTCCTGATTATCGGTCCTAACACATTCTTTGTAGGTAAGGATCCTTCAGGATTGTTTTCAAGAAGGTTTTAAGATGTATGTTGCCCAGCAGAGCCATCCGGCATCACATCAATCGCAGAAACAAAAACAATTTTGTTAGGGGGGGCCCACAAGAGCAATTAAATTAGATATCAATTCCTGTCTTTTGATAATTTCCTCCATAGGTGGAGCAAATGTGTCCAGAGCAGTGGGGTTAGACTCCTCCTTGTTCATTTGAGCTTTAGTTTTCAAATTAGGATGGAGCCTATAACATTTATCAAGGGTATGCCCAAATATCTTACAATGGGTATAATAAAAATGTCTATGTTTCATGACAATTTGTTGTCAATATCTATTATGAGTTGTGCCCAGCCAAACTTCAGTAACATTAGGTAGAGTAACATCCATTTCCATAAGTATTCTGGCTACAGAAAGTCTGGATAGATTGAAGGTGGGTAGATCTAACTTCATAGGATCCTCAAGTATGACCCCAATAGAATAAAAAACCTGATAATTAAAGAAATGCAGTTTTAGACCAAGTAAACTAAACGATACCGGTATTGTGAGAGATTCATGATTTGGGTCAAAAATCAGGAGACCACTTGAGTAACTTCATTGACTTGCCTACAATGTTAACATATTTTTTAGAGAAAATCTGAGCGTAGTCTTCAGCCATGATTAACTGCATCAACACATGTCTACCATTAAAGAGTCCCACTTGCCACTTGCCTACTAGTTTGAGATCATCAATACTCTTTCTGATAACTTTCATAGGTGGGTGCCCCCACTGAAATTTTCCAATAAGAGAGAACTTGCAATTCTCCGTTACAGTTGAAGTTTTTAAATCAGAGAAAAAAAATGTTGTTTTCCCACCTTCCCTACTCGCCTTCTTAACAAAAGGACAATCACTTGTACTATCACGACAATCCTTATAGCTTGAGGGGAAGACAACAGTAGACTCCACCAGATGATTGCCCACTATGTGGAGAAAGAGGCTTTATCAAGTTCAATCAAAGAATGAGGGAAAGCCATCAAAGGAGGGAGATAGTCCACTTGCTACGACGTTCTGATATAAGTGCATTAGGCAAAACGCAGCGTCAAACCACAGAAAGCGAGCCAGAGAATGAAACCTTCAGTCTGCAGAAGACGAAGCCGAAGACCAGAAGACGCGCCGAAAATGCGAGCCCTTTAGTTCTGCTTCGAGTACGAGAGATGAAGAACGCCCGTGCCCAGAAACCGTCCTTCAACGAGCGGCGAGCACGACGAAGGACGACGGACTGGGCGCAGCACGACAAAGCTCTCCGAAACAAACGAAGCACTAAACAGGACGACGTAAGATGAAATAGAGAAAGTCAGATGCGAAATCCTTCTTCTTCTTTGAGCGTGAAGTCACCGTAGCAGGCGCTAGGGTTCGCCGTGAGGCGAAACCTTAGA
>NEWO01000981.1:19325-33895 GCA_003013225.1 Phalaenopsis aphrodite
AGAGCAGAGAGGTGAAATTAGGGCTTCCGCTTTCATTTCCAACTTATAGTATAATTTATAAATGCATAATATAAAAATAATAATATAATACATTATAATAATTATATACATTATATTATATAAATATATAATAACTATATTATTAGAGTGTACAGGTTTTAAATTTTAAAATATATTAATTTTTTTTAGTATATAATTATTTTAAAAATATCATAAATTAAAAATATATATATAATTTTTTTTATTTCGAACAATAACGATTCGAACACGAACGAACGCATCACTGTTCGTGTTTGGTTCGTTTAGCAAATCGAACAAAAAAAATTGTTCGTGTTCGTCTCGTTTGCTTATCGAATGAATCGAACACGAACGCTTTGACGAATCGAACACGAACTGTTCGCGAACAACGAGCTTTTTTGACAGCCCTAAGTTGGACTAGCTGTCCATTAGATGAGAAGCTTGAACGAGTTTTAGAATGTGAGTGGGTATTCTAAATGAGTTTTTCTATCAGATGAGTTTCTTAGATGGGCTCAGTGGCTGAGTGTTGTCCTATCCATAACTTGGTGATACTTAACTTTAAGCAAGTACTAAGTTGGTTCATACTTATCAACTTGATAAATTTGATTCAGACCTGCATGACTACATGATTAATCTGATAAAGACAAATATGAGGGCTTTTTTAATTTTTTTGATTCTTTTATCTCTTTTGAGCAGCTATGAGAAGTGTGAGAATGAATCAATAAACTCAATTGAGCCTAGATTAACTAAGACATCACATATGTAGGATGCTAGGATTTTGGATAATTAGAAGACATATTTACCCTAAACTTATAAATTTAATATTTAAATTTAATTTCAATGTTATTTATAACTTTTATTCTCGTAGGATAAAGAAATTTAATCATAATTTAGCTTTATTTTGCTGAAAGATTAAAATTAAGCTTTGAAGCGCTGCAAAGTCTTAATAGTCGCAAGGAAATCTACATACTTTGAATCATCTTTATTGAAGAAGGTGGAAATTAAATGCCTAGCAATAGAAGGTGTCCATGAATAGGCTCTTCCACCAAATGAAAGGATTGTTACATAAACTTCAATGCTAATTGAAGTTTTTATAAGAGAATTGTTAAAGAGATGGTGATTATAGCATAAGACTGAAGGTTGTTGTAATAAGGAGAGGTACTCTAGTGGTGAAAAGTAAGGATTTTATAGGGACTATTTGAATAACAAAAGAAAAGAATATAACACCGCCGAAGTAAGGCATGTGTATAGAATGCAACCTTATTTAATCATATGTCATAATAAAGTTGAATTCATTTTTTATAATATATAGACTAACATTTGTCAAATTTAAATGCCAACCTTTAACTTGTTCGCCAACTTCCTATAATTAGTGGAACAATGTCTCCAACGATTAAATGCAATTTTAATAGAAGATCAAAATATGTTCTCCATTGTCTCTTAGATGGGGGAGGAATAAGTCAGAAATGTTGAGCATTTAGTTGTTAGAAAAGTACTTTATAAGCTTTTGACAAAGCTAGTGTTTTCATAATGAGATTGTTATTACAACAAAACTTCTAATGAATAAGACTACAATTACCATAGCAACTCGCCATGCTTATCACATTATCTATAATGGAACAAATCAAGACTCTACTTTAAGAGCCGCAACTTTTAGCCTCATCTCCCTCACTAATGTTGTTTTGGAGATACAATTTCATATTATCATTTTTGTTTTGGTTTACTTGATGTTATATCACTAAATAAAATTAAACTCAAGTCCTAACATTTCTAGATTCATGCATGCTATAATTTTAACCAATCTCATCTTTCCTTAGATTTCCACTTAGATTTCATTCACGCTTATCTGCTATTTTCAATTTATATTATAAATTTTAAAAAAAATCATATGATATCAATGAAGAAATGTGACCCAAACCGCACTTAAGCGTATTTTTAATCTCCTTAATTATGTCAGAAAATATATCTCAATTTATATCTAGCGGCTAGTGTGAACACTTGCAATGATTTATGAATTATATAATATATTTTCACACTATGGGTACTACGAGAGTATACATATCGTTTCAAATAATAGAGGTTTTTCTTTAAAACCCCCAGTATCGATTCCACGAGGAATACGATAACTCTTAAAATCAACTTACAGAAATTCTATTTAAATTGCAATTTAAAAAGATTAAAATGATATGCTTACTAAAAATTACTACTAAAAGAGCTTAAAAAGACAGTAACAACTAAATGTAATTGCTTAACAAAATATAACTAGTTTGGATATTATGGAAAATATTTCCACTTGCAAAGAGATTTTAATCTATGTAGGATTCAAATGATTTAATACAAAATTGAGGTATTGTAACAAATAGAAGCATACCTTATTCTTTACCCCCTCTCAGTGCTTGCAAGGAACATTAGCTAACTTAAGTCTGATTCCTTAAGATCTCGACTCCACATCAGTGGTATTTAGCCTCTCACCACTAGACGCCCCTAGCCTATGTCATCATAATGACCAAATCCCAGTGTCAAGGTACTAAACATTATGTCAAACTGATATAAATCTAGTTTGTCACTCTAGATCTAACCAATTCTACGCTCATCAAAACTTATCTCTCTATTTATTTGCACTCCCCCTAAGGTGATCGCAATGAAAATGCCTAAAATGAAGTGTGGTATCCACTAATTGGGTGAAATCATAGCTCTCCCAAGTCATTATGTTTCTCAACGGATTTTAATCTCACAAGTGTTCAGTTTGCGAAGTAAATGAAGATTCAATGAAAATACCATCATAATTTTTAAAAGTAAAAAAGAAATCTTTGGACCATTCTCATACCACAATATTAAGTCCGATATGCAAGAAGAAAGAAATGGAACTACTCAGAATTCATAGAGATTAAACAAAAACAAAACATTTACATTGAAATCCAAGTCTTACAACAAAAACTCAAACGCAAATACAAAGTACCTTATGTCTTCTCCCAAAGCAAACTTCTAGAGTTTCCTATAAGCAATCTCCAAACTTCTTCTCACTAAAATAAACTAACACTTACACTTGAAAAAAAATATGAAAAACCTAACTCACTGTTACAGCTCATTTGAAGTTTTGAGACTCCAAAGGTCTTTATATTCAGCCAAATCCTTCTCAATAAATAGAAAATAGAAAATAACCAAGGGTTGCTTCAAACCCCTCAAAATTCGGCCAAATTTGATGTATCTTCTAGAAAGGTAGTTACTGAGGCTATAACACTAGTATGGGGCATTATGACGCCCTTCACGCTTGACGGTGGCGCTATGACGCCAAGGGGTGGTGAAAATCATCATTTTTCGTCTATTTTTTCCTCATTTTCTCTAAATATTCATTCCATGTACCTGAAACTAAAAACATGCAAAATACATTCCTTTAAAGTGTAATATCATCAAAATTATAAGGCTTATAAAATATGCACTAAAACATGTTATTTTGAGGTAGATCAATTCCCCCAAACTTAAAAATGAGGTAGCAAATGTTACTTATCCTCAAATAACTCCTTATACTATATATAAAATTTATAACATAAGGTAGCAAATTTAACTTAAAGAATTCTATAATTCATGCTTTATAAATGCTACTTTAAGAAAATTTTTTAACGACTTAGGTTAAAAACTAAAGTACAAAAACATTTAGCAATAAAGTTTAAAAATTTTGATCTTCTATTTATTTCAAAAATAATTGCAATTACCCATACTTAAGATGCTTAGAAGAAATACCAAAAAATAAATGCACGAGAACTTTATTAGTAAAGGTGCTAATAATTCTAAGTCTAAGTTAGAAATATAACTACGTTTCTTTCCTTCAGTTGATTCAAGTAGAGTCTATTTTTGTCTAGGCATCTCCTCAAACTTCTCCTCACTTTTTTTTTCTTTTTTTTTGCTTTTCTTTTTTTTTTCTTTTTAAGATCATTTTCAATCTTTTCTTTTTATCTTTTTTTTTATGTCATGTGAGGATTAGTATATCTGGATAGCCTTTAATGATTTTAAACTCCATTATCCTCCTCTTAAAGTTAAGAACATCTCACATTTCTTTACCTTAACAATTTTATATTAATTATAAAATTTTTATTAATGTCTCAATTCCTTCTTTCTAAGTATAAATCTAAGATCCTTAATATTTCAAAAAATACAGTATTTTTTGCTTTAAATAGTAAAAGCATAACTCCAAACCCTTCATACTAAACATCTTAATTGTAGAACTAACCTTTATTATTGAAAGCATTTACTTAGGTTTTCTACAACTTTCATAAAAACGAAAACATAGTTTTCTAAAGTTAACTCTACATTCCATAGGTTATGTTAGAAATAATTTTGAAAAATACAATTCTTGAGGATGTCGGCACTATTTTTTGTTTGGGGGAGTTGCCCGTAAGAAGTTGTCGGTCACCGGAATCAAAATCTTGTCGCCCGCTTCGGAAGGAAATTTTAATGTTTAGAAAAATATGAAATCAAACAGATCTCATATTTTTTATAGTTTAAATGAAAGAGCGCTATACCTCAAATCTTGTATCTATCTCGAAGGATAAACATAAGACTTGAAGATGAGGCTAAATCAAATAAACTGAAAAATATATGACGTCCATTTGGTTTGCAAAACTGTTTTATTTGCCAAAAATTTCCCCTATTTAATATGAAGAATTAAAAAGGGTTTATATTAAGCTGGGTTCGGATAAGCTTTCTATAAGGGCAAGCCGTTATAGTTAATTATATCTTAGATAACCGAAGTCACCTAAGAATACTCTCGATAAAAATCAAGAAATATTATCTTCAAGGAGGTTGAAGGATATGTTTTTTCAACAAAATTGGACAAAGATCTGTGAAATGGGATTGGCTCAAATTTGAAGCATTTTGCTGTAGAGTACAAAGGAGGAAGAACTAGGGGGTGTCATGGATCCGGAGGAGAACCTCGGTGACTTCCCAGTCTATTCTATGGTTGGACTTCAGTTTTGAGGAGAAGTTATTTAAGTGTTTCATTCTGTAAATTTTATTTGTTAGGGCTTACATTCATGTGAGACGATCACACAAATAGCTTGGAAGATGTGACGATTTAGTTCGTGACGAACGACAACCTTGAAATCCTAAGCGAGTTAGGGCTTATATTATACAGCAGAGCAGTACAAAGGCCTAAAGATGAGTTGAAAATTTATGTTGCATAAGCAGACAACCTCGAAGTACTATGACTTTGTTGTTTAATTCTAAATAAAAAAATTGGTTTAGCTGGGGAAGACATGTTTTGCTGTTGAAGATGGTCGTGTTGCCCACCATGTTAGCTCCAAGCTCCTTGCGGTGATGAGTTTAAGTTTTCTAGGGTGTCAAATTATGATGTCAAATTAAGTGGCCCTATGGTTGTAGTTCTTTAAATTTTATGAATGATGTTAAAGTTGATTAGAGCGACACCAGTTAGGATCTCACTATTCCATCGTTCCTGTACCACTATTTTCTATTGGATTCACTTAGTCCAAATGAATTTACTAAACTTAACGTAATGAGTTCCATAATTTTATTTAGACCGTAGGAAGATTCGCTAGCAACCGTAGGTTACCTCCTTCGAAGGATTCCCGATCATCCAATAGAGACGTCTTAATTTAGTTGTAGTTGTTGTTTTTGTGATGTTTGTGATTAAATTTTGAGTTATTTTATATTTTGAATATTGTGGCGATGAATTTTATCTTGGTTTATTTTAGTTTTAATTTTGGTTTTGATTTTGTGGCTATCATAACAGTTTTAGTTTTTATGCAGGGTGACATCATTGTTTAGCATGCAATTTTGTGTTAACATCAAAAGAAAGACAGTGTTGTAAACTATAAAAGTGTACCTGACGAGTCTTCTCGTTCCACCACCTGAAACTCAAAATGCATGTTAGGGCATTTTATGTGAAGCAGGAAAGTAAGGTTTTTGTGACCTACCTAAACCCTAGTTCATATTTTGGTGGGTCACTATTAATTTGATTAAGGATGATTTTTTTTTGTTAAGCAAAACATATTAAGTTTAGTAGTCCTCCGAGGTATCCAACAGGTCTGGAGGAAGAAACAGGTCCATGCTTCCCTCTCACCGCATGGTGAAAAGTTTCGAGCTCATTTAAACTTATTATGTTGTTTAATAAATCCACCCTATAAAAATACTCTTAATGCTTAGTGAACATTGGTGTTTCAATTATCCCTATGAGTAGGGTAATTATCATTTGTGGTTTACTTTGTAAATTATGTGAGTGAAAATGTTTGAAGAGGCAAGTTGGTGCTATTAAAGACATTTAGCCAACTTTTTATTTTAGGCTTGTAGTGTTTTAGAGATGTTCAATTTTAATTATGTTCACTTTTATAATCCTCATTTAATCATATTTGATTTAGCCTAGGTCACTACTAAGCCCTTAAGATTTCGGTGGATGTCTTAGTTATATATTTTGGAAGAGATTAAAATTTTAAGTGATGATGATTCATTTTTAAGACTTTTTAAAATCATTTGAACCTCAAATAGAGGTATTAAATTAGTGAGTTATTAACTTCCAAAGTCATACCCCTAAGTCTAGGATCATTTATTTGACTAGACTTCCAAATTTTAATAATTTTAAGGAAATTACAAATTTGTCCTTTAATTAACAAAAGTGAGATTGGTTTCTACCAATTAATCCCCCTTTTGGTTTCAATCATCCAAATGAGTTAGTTAAAATCAGAGGTTACCCTTTTCCCTTCTAGAATTAAGCCTAAATATTAATTAAGACCAAATTTCCAAAATTTACACTTTTGCCCCTACGGCTCTAACACTTCATAATTTATCAAATTTAATTCAAATGACTTTTGAATTTTTCTCCAACCTCAATCATGGGTCAATTAAGACATAAAAGGAGAAAATGTGATATTTCAAAATTTAATTTAATTTGCGCATTTATTTTAACGTAAAAATAAGATTTTTCAAAGAAAATTCTATAACTTAACAAAGGAAAAACCTAATCCCTTAAATTTTTTACTTGAGGTAGACTTAGGGCAGAAAATCATTTGGAAGAAATTTCATGATTTACTGAATTGTATTTTAATTTTAAGAATTATTTTACGTTCTAGAGTATTTATTAATTATAAAATATTTTAAGAGTTGAATATTAATTTTTATGTTTTTGAAAAATCTCCCTGAGGTCAAAAAATCTAGAGAAAAATTTTTTACATTTTTTTAAATTTCTATTTGATTTATTGAAATTATTTTGGTGAAAATCCATTTTTAGCCTTTAAAATTTTTTTTAAGCTTTAAAATTCAATATCTTCACTTAGAGAATTAAAAAAAATATTCTAATTGTTCTTAAGTGCTTATGAAATAATTTAGAACATTTCTATGAATTTTATTATTTTTATGTTTTTTATTATTTTTTAATTATTTAAATATTAAAGATAAGCTTGAAAATGGAATTTTTTATTTTAATCACCATTTTGTTTTTAGAAAATCTCTTTGATCATAGAGAACTCAAAAAACTCATTTCCATAATTATTTAAGTTATATTTTGATTATTAAAATCCTTTTAGTGTCAAAAATCCCATTTAACTTAGAAAATCAACTTGAGTTATCAAATGAGTTCAAAATGTTTTGAAATTTTTATGGAGAGTTCTCTGAACTTTGAGTCATTGCAGAGATTAAAAATCAAGTCATTTAGATGTTTGTGTTGCCTAAAATTAATTTTCTTTGTGTTTTAGGGTTGGTGGAAATTAGGTGCATTCTTAATGACTTAACCCATTAAATATTTTCCAAAGGGTTCTCTAGTTATACTAAACCTTCCAAAATTTTCTTGAAATTTTTGAAGCAACATGCTAATTATTATAATTAATTTATGCAAATAATAGACATAAACTTGAAAAATATGGATCTCTATCTAGAGATCTCTAACTTTAGAAAAATCACAAAATGTTCCTTAAGACAGAGACAACAACATGCTAAAATTTCAAGTGATGATAAAATGTCTACGTGCATGGAGATTCAAAAAACTCAAAATAGTATTTAATTAATTAAAATAAAACATGTATCAAATAAACTTCAAATTATTTCCACACTGTTCTCCTCTGTTCACTGAGCAATAAGGTATTTTTATTTTATTTTTGTGATTTTTCTACACCAAGATATGAATTTTTAAAGTTTGATGACATTTTCTGATTTATTTAATTCCTTATTTATCTAGTTAAACTAGCGGCACCATGTCAATGTATGGTGGCTCCGAAGCTCCACGCGACATGCTCCTATTTGACGCTACCATCCACCTCAGCGGTGACTAGGCCCGCGGTTCACGTAATGAAGCACTGTCCGACTTGATCTCATCCGTTGATGAGATAGACGTGCGATCAGACTACTCTCCGTCATCGTCCCCGATAGCCTAGCCCGAGAACCGTCCATATTCAAGGTTTGATATCTTCCTCATTTCTCAACCAAATTGAATGAATTGTTTTTTAAATGCTCGTCTAGACTAGAGGAACATATCTATACGCTTAAGATGCCATGAAATTAAGCCTAAGAAAATGGAGAATCAAAATAGGCTCTGGAAGAGGAGGAGAACAATACATTTGCTTTGAGAAGGGAAGCTTCAATTAGAGGTTCTCGACACATTCGTTGGGGTCCAAAGAGGTTAGGGATTGAACCTCATGTTGTGGTGAAAGACCTCGGTATGAATTTAACCAAGCTCGATTTCAGGTGTTGGTCTAAAGCTATGTTAGGGTCTCTATGGAAGAGGTATTTGATGGGGCTTCTCCTTCTTTCACTGTGGTGAAGGTGTAGGTAAGTTTAATCTAAGTTTGGTGGACTGTGGAGGTGTATTGAGCTCTGTTGTGGTTTTAGACAGAAGTTTGAGCTCAAAATTGAGCTTCCATCATGGGAATTAGTGGAGAAAAGTGGTTGGCTTGAGCTGAGGAGGTCTCAAAGAGTCTTTGTGAGTAATTTGGGGGGTTCTCTTATAGAAAATTTCAAATCTCATTCCATGGCTATGGAGGGGAGCTTTTTATAAAAATGGCTTAAGGGTGGTTGTCATGGCCAATTAGGGGGTGCAATGTGGTGCTTAGGTGGAGGGCAGAGAGGTTCTAACATTTAATTTGGATGAGGTGGCCTCTAGGTTTGAAATTGGTTTGATTTGGAGGAGGTGGCTCACATTTTTGGTGTTTTCTGAAAACTAGGCCGACTAGCCAGGACAGGTAAAATAGCTAGGTGGTCAGATGAGCCATGGGAATTTGTCACAGCAATTAAATGAGTTGAGGTTTAGTTTTGGCAAAAAAAATCAAAGACTTAATCAAATATGGAATCAGAATCCCTTGATTTGGGGGACCTTTGGTCCATGGCTTAGCTTAGGTGATTTTATGGGGTTTAGCTTGGCCACTATGGTCCAACTAAGGGCTGTGGAGTCATTAATTTGGTGACTTTGAGGTGGTTAGACTAATTTTATTGCATGGGTCCAATGTGGGTTCAAATGACCAAAACTTAGGTTTGGGCTAGGCTAGCCATGTCAATTGACCCAATTGATTAATGTATTTCATGTAGATGATTGTAATGAACAATTTTGGTGAAGGATTGAAAGGATTTTGAGTTCAATAGGGGGGTCAATTTGGAGGATTTTGGAGAGTTGGTCATTTTGGGCATGATGGGCTAGACTTGGGTCTAGATTGTGCTATCCTTGGGTTAAGTTCAAATTGATTATTGAGCATGGTCAATAGGAATGCCATGAAGAGTGTTCAACATAAATTGGGTGCCAATTTTAGGGTTAAGGCAATAAATTTGGTGAAATTTGGAGGCATAGCCAATTTGGGGCTTTTGTCCTTAAGTCAAAATTGAGTGCAATTGAGGCTTCACCAAGGCCAATTGAAGCTTAAGTTTGATGTTTAAAAATTTTATAAAGAGTTTTCAACATGAATTGTGGCAAATTGAGTGGGCTACAAGTTTAATTGGGTGAGATTAAGTCATGTGACCAAAATTGGGGTTTTTGATTTAGATCAAAATTGGGCTCAAAGCATTGGCCAATTGATCTTGGATTTAGTTTAGATTGGTCATATGAAAGGTGAATTTGAGTTTAGGATTGGAATTGTGGGAAATTTGGACCAATTTGATGGACATTTGAGGTGGATTTGGGGAGATTGGGTCTTTAAAGGCAATTTTGGGGGTTTTGGTCAAAATGGTCAAAATGGTCAAATTAGGTAATGTGGTAGTTGAGAAAAGTGAAATTGGAAGTATTTGGAGTATTTTAGGAATTTTTAGGATTTTTTTGGAATTTTTAGAATTTTGGGTTAAGGAGGGGCATTTTGGTAAATTGGCAATTTTTTTGGAGATTTTGGGTAATTTGGATGTTTTCAGAAGGTTTGAAATGATTTTTGAATAAATTTGTCTATTTTGGTTGAATTTGGGAATTTTGGCCAAATTTAGGGTTTCAAGGGTATTTAGGTAATTTGGGGGTCTAGGGACAAAAGACTAAGTTGAGCATTTTTGGTAGAGTTGGGGTGCCAACCTTCATAAATAAGTCATGGACCAATGAAAACCCCATTTGGGCCCTCTATGTACTGTTCTTAGATAAACCTTAGCCTAGGGCCAATGGGTTTAGGAGACCATCTATATGAATATCCCAAAAGATTAAGGGATCAAAGTCAAGAAATTTTGGGTTGTGAGTGATTATGAGTGAGGTGATTGTTGGTGAGTGTCCTAGCTCTAGACCAACACCCGGGGTTAACCCTAAGATCAAACAGTCCTATAGGAACTCTTCTTGAGCTTTCACATAGTGACCCCACCTACTAAGTGCTAGAGGTTATGACAAATATGTAGAACTTCAAGTTGAGTAAAGAGGAGTTTAGAATTTCTATTGGTGAGGGTTCCTTTTCTAGTTTTCTAGGAATAGTCAACAGAAAAGTCCTATGGCTAGACCCTAGGCTACTAAAAAGAAAGAACTAGACCTCAACCAAAAGTGAGGTCAACAGAGGACAAAATAAAGTTTATTTTTTTTAAAAAAAATCTCCCCTCCCTCAAACTTAAAATTTTAAACTAATTTAAAGCAGGAAAATTCATGAAGAATGAGAATCTTTTTTAAAAATTTTAAAACAGGGAAACTAATGCAGGTACAAGTAGAAAAGACAAGTACTGAGTTGTGATAAACATAAGATTAACATGCATAACCATAAAAACATAAAATAAACACTACTCTAGCCTTTAAATTGGAGCAGAAAATAAGCAGTGGAACTAACAGTTTAACAAAAATAAAAACTAAATATAAGCACACTCCAACAAAAATACGACAAATCACAAACATAACAAAGTCCAAATATTCTTTCACGTCAAAGAAAAGAAATAAAATACAAACTAAACATCAACATCTTCATCATAAGATTAACATGCATAACTATAAAAACATAAAATAAACACTACTCTAGCATTTGAATTGGAGCAGAAATTAAGCAATGGAACTAACAATTAACAAAAACAAAAACTAAATACAAGCACACTCCAACACAAATACAACAAATCACGAACATAACAAAGTCCAAATATTCTTTCACATCAAAGAAAAGAAAGAAAAAAAATTAAACATCAACATCTTCATCATCTTCAAAATCATCATCACCGTCATTATCATCATCATCACCCAGATCTATGTCCTAATCCATCTTAGAAAGCCGATATGTTTTGCAAAAGTAGGAAATTTTACAGAATGGTTATCTCCCTTATATCTCCTTATAACATCATTAAGCAAAATCATAGTCAACCTTCCTCGTCATAATATCATCACTATAATACAAATGAGAATCAAGCTCTTTAACTTGATTATGTAGATTTATGATATCTCTTTGTTAAATCATCATTTTTTCCATAAGAGAATGCAAAGAAACAAACTCAGAAGCAGATGGTCTAGAAGCAGGAGTAGGAACAAAAGTAGAAGGTATGTTAACTCCTGTACTATGTCTAGTCCCAAAATGTCTCTCATATTTTTCCAAATTTGTTTTTCCAATAGGTTTATGAAATGGTAAAGTTTCTTTCCCAGTCTCATACTTCACTTCAAATCCAACACAAAAAGTAGTAATAAGAGAAGGGTAGTTCAAACCTCTTGTAGTTCCTCCTCTTGAGAAAACAAGCATGCTAGTATAAATGTGGGAGCCAATGTCAATATGTTTCTTCATCTGAGTATAGTAATTTAAAGTTGCTCTCCCATAGATTATCTCACTAAAATAGTTGGCAGGCAGTAATCTACTGATACACCTAAAATATATAG
Organism: Phalaenopsis aphrodite; assembly: GCA_003013225.1. NCBI lineage: Eukaryota > Viridiplantae > Streptophyta > Magnoliopsida > Asparagales > Orchidaceae > Phalaenopsis > Phalaenopsis aphrodite. The sequence continues at coordinate 31,573 of NEWO01000981.1, forward strand.
TCTTTATGTACACATTTTTATACCTATTTTTGAGATATTCTGATTTAATGAAAGGTATTTCTGTGTTTTTCTTTCAAGTACAATCAAATGTATGAAAAATAGTGCAAGGAGTGATAAAAGATAAAATTTGGAGCAAAAATAAAGAATGTGCAATAATGAACTGAGGCGTCTAAGTGCCCAGGAGTGTCTCTTACGCCCTAGTTAAACAGAGAGAGTCACACCTAAGCGTCAGCTACCCCATGCATAAGTGTCATAAGTTGTTATTTGATGACTCATTGATATTGGATGAATTTTTTAATAGATGTTTGTAGCAACCCTTGGTAAAAACATGGGAAATGGTTAATTGACACGAAAATTCATTCAATTGGCTTTTGAAAGGAGGAAAATTCCAAAAGACTCATTGAATGGAGACACATTTTGAAGAGACACCAAGGCACGCATTAGATTTTTATCAAAGAAAACTTGGATCATCAAGGGAAGAGGCGAATTATCATCCATCCATCCAGAGTAACCACCATACGCTGCTGCCACCGCCGTTACTGCTGGTCATCTTTCCTTTTTACTTTGAGTTTTAGTTTGTATTGTGAGTGAAGGAAGAGATTCAAAGTAACTTCAAGACATTTTATGGAGAGGATTTGAGATAAGTGTTTATCTTTGTGACTACATTTATTTTTAATTTAGACTTCTAATTTGAGTGCATGATTTCTACTTTCAAATTCAAGTGTGGTTGTATTTTCTCCATTAATTCTGAGTAGTTTTCTTTTTCTTTTTCCTTAAAATGATAAGTGATTAAGTATTGAAAAGAAGTTGTGTGAAGTATTAGACTTAATGTTGGAAGAAGTTGTGATGATTTTAAACCTTGTACTTCATTTACTTCTTGATTTGACCAATTAAGATGTTAATACATGTTGTGAGAATATTTAAGATCGAGACGGATTTGACTTAGTAAAAAGGTGGTAAGAATCACAATTGATTTCATGGATGAGAATGTAGTTCATGGGGTTGAGTGCAAATAAACAGAGAAATAAACTTTGAAATGTGCAGAATTAGAAAACTTTAGAGTGACGGGCTAAAGCCCCCAAGCCCCCAAATTGATTTATAGTTTTAGGTTTTGATAAGAGATGTTAGCCCCCATGTGGAGGGAGAAGAGGGAACTCTAGAGTGAGAGCTAATATGTTCCCTACCTAACTCGTCTTCAAGACTATTAACCATGGATTTCACACTATTTTCATCAAATCTTCAATTTTCAGCCTAATCCGCAATGTGGGTGAAATACATTATCAAATCATAATTTTTTCAATGTTAGGGTGAAGACCTTATTTAGAAATGAAGAAATCCTAAGTTTAGAAGCCTATCTCCAAGCCAATCAAGAACAAATTGAAGCCCTAAGGGAGTAAAATGTGAAAAATGGAGCAGGGAGATGGACCAAGGTTAAAAATGGCAAAATACATGGGTCCAGGCACTTAAAAGGACTCATGGGTTAGTTTGGCGCTATAGTGTCATGCTTAGCTTGATGAATTACGCTATGGCGCCCAAATGTGGAGCTATAGCGCCATTTATACCCATCCAAAATTTAATTTTATTTTTATATTTGAAAAGGAAATAAAAAATATAGGATGCAGGAAGGCCATTTTTCAAATTTTAATGACCAATTCTTTACTTATTGAGTTCATCGCCAATCCAAAATTTCAAATTCACAAATTCTAATTTGAATACATAAGACCACATTTTCACAATACAACAGAACATTTTCTTATATTAATAGCAAGTTCAATACAACACTAACACAAAAACGTCACTTAGATGTTCATACCACAAAGACAAGACAAACCATACTAAGTCTTGAAATAAATATTGTAGGCACACCACAAGAAATTACATGGCATAAAATAGAAATAACTATATTAAAACAACCTTTAGGACCACTCCTGATCAATGGTGATATTCTCCATTCCACTCACTAAACAATTTTGATTGTACTAATGATAGAAAGGAGCCCAAGGAAATTCCTTAGTATACTTCTCGTTGATCCACTTGTTGTTGCTTGTTGACCTCACTTTTGGTTGAGGTCTAGAAATTTCTTTAGTATCCTAGGTTTAGCCATAGGACTTTCCTATTGACTAATCTTAGAAAACTAGAAAAGGTGCCCCCACCATTAGAAATTCAAAACTCTTCTCTCTACTCAACTTGAAGTTCCACATATAAATCTTAACCTCTAGCATATAGTAGGTAAGATCATTATGAGAGAATTCAAGAAGAGTTCTTATAGGACTATTTGGCCTTAGGATTGACCCTAGGTGTTGGTTTGGAGTTAGGGTACACA
>NEWO01000981.1:35590-62648 GCA_003013225.1 Phalaenopsis aphrodite
TTTTCAAAAATACAGTTTTCTTTACTTTAAATAGCAAAAGCATAACTCCAAACCCTTCATACTAAATATCTTAATTCTAGAATTAGCCTTCATTATTAAAAAAATTTACTTATGTTTTCAACAACTTTCATAAAATCAAAAACATAGTTTTCTAAAGTTAACTCTACATACCACATGTTATGTTAAAAATAATTTTGAAAGATACAATTCCCAAGGACAAAATAAAGTTTAGTTTAAAAAGAATTTTCTTCCTTCCCCCTAACTTAAATTTTTAAACAAATTTAAAGCAGGAAAGTTCATGAAGAATGAGAAAAAAAATTAAAATTTAAAACAGGGAAATTAATGTAGGTACAAGTAGAAAAGACAAGTACTGAGTAGTCATAAACATAAGATTAGCATGCATAAAAACATAAAATAAACACTACTCTAGCATTAAATTTGGAGAAAAACATAAAAAGTAGAACTAACAGTTTCAGAAACAAAGACTAAATACAAGCACATTCCAACACAAATACAACTAATTACAAAAAAAATAAAGTTCAAATATTCTAACACATCAATGGAAAGAAAGAAAACACAAACTAAACATCAACATCTTCATCATCTCTAGTATCATCATCACCATGATCACCATCATCATCATCCAAATCTATCTCCTCATCCATCTCAGAAAGACGATATGGTGTGAAAGTAGGGCAAGTAGGAAATCCCATAGAATGATCACCCCTCATGTATCTCCTCATAACCTCATTATAAGTAAAATTATACTCAACCTTCCTCATCATAATAACATCACTATGGTACAAGTGAGATTCAAGGCCTTTTACTAGATTCTGTAAAGTTATAAGATCTCCTTGTTGAATATGCAAAGAAATAAAATCAGAAGCAGATGGTCTAGAAGCAAGGGCAAGAGCTAAAGTAGAAGCTAAAATAGAAGGTATGTTAACTCCAGTCCTAGGTCTAGCCCCAAAATGTATCTCATATTTTTTCCAGATTTTTTTTTCCAATAGGTTTATGAGATGGCAAAGTTTCTTCCCAAGTCTCATACTTCACACTAGTTTCAGTACTCAAAGTAGTAATAAGAGAAAGGTAGCTCAAAACTCCTGTAATTCCTCATCTTAAGGAAACAAGCATGTTGGTATAAATGAGAAAGCCATTGTCAATAGGTTTCTTCACCTAAATAAATTAGTTTAAAGTGGCTCTCTCACGGGTTACCTCACTAAAATGGTTGGTATGCAGTAATCTACCAGAGATGAAATAGTATCAGGCTTGAGAATGAACATTAAGTTTTGAAAAAGAAAAGTTCACCCATCGCCCATTCTTAATCGTTCAAACTCCATTTCCATCAGTCAAAAATCTCATAATCTCTTCTAATTAATCTTCAGTGGGATAGAAATCAGAAAATAAGTAGGTAGAAATAGTGTGCAATTGGTATATGTGGCTAATTCAAATAGAACTAATATCCACATATTGCCGGCGCACATAAATCAAATCATCTGATTCATTGGGCAAGTTGGCATAGAATTCTTGAACAACTGAAATCACAGATATGACAGTGAAATAACAAAAGTGTTCCCATTGTCGCTCCGCAATGAAGTACTCATTAGTTCTTCCAGGACATAGAAAAATGCATTCTGCAATTAATTTCTTTGATTGCATATCAACATATCTGTCTCGTGCCCTTGCACTGGCAAACTTATCAGAATCAAAAGTTGCTTTTTCCTTGCCTCTCTTCATTTTAAGAGCCATATGTAATCTAAAAATTTTCAAGATAAATTTCAAAAATCACAAACTCAACTTCAAAAGGCTCCTAATAACATAATTTAAAAAAAAAAATCATTTAACCATGGATTTCAAACTATTTTCATCAAATTTTCAATTTTTTGGCCTAATCCACAGTGTGGGTGAAATTCCTTGTCAAACCAAAATATTTCAAGGCTAGGGTGAAGATCTTACCCAGAGATGAAGAAATCTCAAGTTTGGAAGCCTAACTCTAAGCCAATCAAGCACAAATTGAAACTCTAGGGGAGCAAAATGCAAAAAATGGATGAAAGGGACGAACTAAGGGTGAAAATGGTGAAATTTATGGGTTCAGGCACTTAAAATGACTCACGGATTAGTTCGGTGCTATAACGTTGGGAAGTGGCGCTATAGCACCATGCATAGCCTGATGAAAGGCGTTATAGCACCCAAATGTGGCATTATAGCGCCCTTCATACCCATCCAGATTTTAAAAAAAATTATTTTTGAAGAGGAAACAAAAAATCTAGGATGTAGAGAGGCTATTTTTAAAATTTTAATGACCAATTTTATAGTTATTGAATTAACTGTCATTCAAAAACTACAAGTTCACAAATTCTAATTTTAAAACATAAAGCCAATTTTTCAAAACACGACAGAATTGGTTTTCTTATATTAATTATAAGTTCAATACATACAACACATCCACAAGGATGTCATTTAGAAGTTCATACAATAAAGACAATACAAACCACACTAACTCTTAAAACGAATACGATAGACACACCACACAAAATTACACAACACTAAAACAAAAATATCTATTAAAAAACATCCTTTAGGACCACCCTTGATCAGTGGTGATATTCTCCATTCCACTCACCAAAAAAATTTCTATTGTAGCAATGGTAGAAAGGAGCACATGGAAATTCCTTATCAAATTTATCATCGATTGACTTATTGGTGTTATACATAGTCACTTGACTATCTTGAAAACACGCCAAACTATTGAATTGCAGTTTTAACTGCTAATCCATATGCTCATATTGGTGGGACAACTTTTCAACATTTGAATGTATAAGAGAAATCTCACCTTCAATCTTCTCAAGCTTTTCCATGAGGCGCTCCAGACGTAATGCAAGATATCTATTGAAGTAGGTTTGAGCATCCTTATGCACCAACTTCTTTTCTTCAAATCTCTCATTGTCATTGCTCTCCATGATCTCTCAAATGAAATTTCCACTCTCAAATCTCTTTAAAATACTTAAGAATGTCGTAGGGATACTTCAAATCTTATCCTAGGCAGTTTTATATAGAGGAAGAAGAAAGGGAACCGAATTTTTTTGTGGTTTTAAAGAGCTATTAAACTGTGGCGTTATAGCGTCAGATCTAATGCTATAACGCTAAACCAACAAACTCAATTCTCAAATTTCTTTCTTCCACACTTTAGGTCCTTTAATATAATAATGTATTGTGCCAACAAAACTGTATAAGACTCACAATCATTATATATAACTCATCATAACAACAATTCAAATCTAAATCACACTGATAACAATGGGCTGCCTCCCATAAAGCGTTTGGTCTAACGTCGTCAGCCCAACTATAGGATCTCTTCAAATGTAGGACCCTCTCCACTCATGTAAGCTTTTAATCTGTGTCCATTTACCTTAATCACACTCCCAATTTTTGGATCTTCAATATCAACTGCTCCTTATGGATATGCTTTTACCACAATAAATGCTTCTAACCACCTGGATTTAAGTTTTTCTGGAAATAATTTTAACCTCAAATTATGAAGCAATACTTCTTACCCAGCAGAATTTTTTTATCATGCCTAGATTCTATAGTTTCTTTATAAAATTTGGCATTCTCATAAGCTTCATTTCTCAATTCATCAAACTCACTTAATTGTAGTAATCACTTATCTTGAGAATCTTTCAAATTATAAATAAACTGTTTAATTGCCTAGTAAGTTTTAAGTTCCAACTTAACTGGCAAGTGACATATTTTTCTGTATATGAGTTTATATAGTGTCATTCCAATAGGTGTTTTATAAGCAGTCATATAGGCTCATAAAGCATTATCAAGTCTAGCAGATCAATCAGTCCTTTTAGGATTTACCATTTTTTTGAATATTCTTATAATTTATTGATTGAATAATTTTGTTAAACCATTGTTTTGAGGGTGATAAGCAGTTGCAATTTGATTTTTAATCTCACATTTTTTTATTTAATATTTCTATAATTATATTCCTGAAATGGCTTCCCTCATCTGTAATGATAACTCCTGGAATTCCAAATCTTGTAAAAATATCCTTTCTTAAAAATTTTGCCACACTTTTAACATCACAACGAGGTAAAGCATCTGCTTCAATCCATTTAGAAACATAATCCACAGCTATTAAAATATAAATCTTTCTAAAATATGGTACAAATTATCTCATGAAATTTAGTCCCCAAACACAAAGATTTCAACCTCAAGAGTAAAATTTAGGGGCATTTCATCTCTTCTAGAAATATTGTCTACTCACTGCGATTGATCAAATATTTTTATATAATTATTAACATCCCTAAATAAAGTAGGTCAATAAAATTCAAATTATAAAATCTTAAATGCAGTTTTATCCACTCCAAAATGTCCCCCAAAATCTGATTTAAGACATTTTTTAATAATTTCTTGAGTTTCTTCTAATGACACACATCTTTGATAATTAAGTCCTTGCATTGTTTATAAAATAAGGGTCATCCCATAAGTAGGATTTTGAAAGATAAATGATCTTTTTAATTTGATGGCTATCTAATCCTTAGGGTAAAATATTACTAACCAAGTAGTTCACTATATCAACATACCACAGAATTTCTCATTCATTAATCTCATATAATTATTCATCAGAAAATTTCTCATTAATTTCCTCATTTAAATCTTTCTCATTTTTCTATTCAAGCCTTGACAGATGATCAACTACTTGATTATGAGTACCTTTCCTATCCACAACTTGAAAATCAAATTTTTTGCATTAGAATGATCTATCTAATTAATCGTGGTTTTGCATCCTTCTTTATCATTAAATAATTTATAGCAAAATGATCAGTATGCACGTACATTTGGTTTCAAAAAGAAAAGATCTAAATTTATCAAAAGTAAACACTATGGCTAATAATTCTTTTTTGGTGGTAATGTAATTAATTTGAGCATCATTAAGGGTTTTACTAGCATTATATATCACCTTGAAAATTTTGCCATATCCCTATCCTAAAACAACCCCTATAGAATAATCAGTAGTATCTCACATTAATTTAAAAGGTTTTTTTCCAATCAAGTAAAACAATAATAGGTGCAGTGATTAATTTCTATTTTAATATATTAAAGGAATTTATGCACACTTCATTAAAATCAAAGTTGGCATCTTTTTCTGAAAGTTGGCATAAAGGCTTGGAAATTTTTTAAAATTTTTTAATATAACGTTTATAAAAATCAACATGTCCTAGAAAACATCTTATTTCCTTCACATTAGTAGGAGGTGGCAATTCAACAATAACTTGAATTTTTGCTGGATCAACTTTCATGCCTTTTTCAGAAATATTATGCCCTAACATTATTTTTCCTGCAACCATAAATTAATAAGTTGAGAACAAAGTCTGTTTCTTCACAACGGTTCAAGACTCTTGTTAAATGATCCAAACATAAATTGAAAGAAGTCCCAAAGACTGAGAAATCATCCATAAAAATTTCAATTACTTTCTCAATTAAATAATAGAAAATTTGACATCATACATCTTTGAAAAGTTGCATGGGCATTACATAATACAAATGACATTCTTCTAAAAGCAAAAGTTCCATAAGGACTAGTAAAAAGTTATTTTCTCTTGATCTTCAAGAGCAATATATATTTAGTGGTATCTAGAATATCCATTAAAAAAGAAAAAACAATGGTGTCCTACTAGTCTATCCAACATTTGATCCAGGAAATGTAGAGGAAAATGGTTTTTTCTAGTGGCAGCATTTAATTTTATCGAAATTAATTCATTCCTTTCATTTTCAACTACAATCACTCCTCCTTTCTAAGGAACACAATGAATAAGACTAACCCAATAACTATCTGAAATTGGATAAATAATCTCAGCATCCAACCACTTTAAAATTTCTTTCTTAAGTACCTCTTTCATTATAAGATTCAATCTCCTTTGAGGATTAGCCCTAGGCTTATAATGATCTTCCATCCAAATTCTGTGCATATAGATTGAAGGACTGACTCCTTTAATATCAACTATTTTCCATCCAAATGCTTTTTTATGATTCTTTAATATTTGGAATAATTTTTCTTCTTATTATGCAAGCAATTCTAAGGATATAATAACTGGTAATGTAGATGAGCTCCCCAAATATGCATACTTTAGATAATTAGGTAAGACTTTCATCTAAAGTTCAGGAGGTTTTTAAATAGATGAAATTAGAGGTATACTATTTTCAGTAGTATCTACAATTTCAAATTCTTCTTCAATATAATTTGAATCCTCAGTAATCATCTCATTTGATTCATCTTCAAAATCTCTTTCAGTCTTAGCTTTTTGTTCTTTCTCTTCTGGAATGACTTCATCTTCTTGATCAAAAATGACTTCACATATATTTTGAAAATGATTAACAATCATATCATTAATAATATCCATTCTATAACATTTTTCATCATGTACTTCATTATTTTGAGCACATTAAATGTAATTTTCTGATCATTAACTCTTATCGTTAAAATCCCTTTTTGCACATCTATCATTGCTTGTCCGGCAATAAGGAAAGGTCTCCCCAAAATAATAGGAATTTCTTTATCTTCTTCCATATCTATTACAATAAAATCAACATAAAAGATAAATTTATCCACTTTAACCAACACATCTTCTATAACGTCTTTAGGATAAGTGATAGATCGATATGGTAATTGTAGGGTTATAGTAGTGGGAGAAATATTTCTTAAACCTAACCTTTTAAATATAGATATTGGCATAAGGTTAATGCTCACTTCTAAATCACATAAAACTTTTCCATAATTTTTTTCTCCAATTGCACAATGTATGGTAAAGCTACGAGGATTTTTGAGTTCTCGATGAAGCTTTTTTCTGATTTGTTGTACTACATTCTTCACTAAGTACAACAATATCATGATCAATAAACTTTTTTTATTATTTAAAACTTCTTTCATAAATTTGACATAACTTGGCATATGTTGTAGAGCCTCAGAAAAAAAGATATTAATTGTAAGCTTCTAGAATATTTCAAAAAATTTTGAAAATTGTTGTTCTAATTTTTGTTGTTTAAGTATTTGAGGAAATATTTGTGGGTGTCTTTCTAAATCAATATTAATTAGAGAGTTAGGCATTTCTGCTTCCTTAGGAATACTTTCTTCAGGTCTTAAAATTGCTTCGATTTCTCTCTCAACTTCAATTTCTTTTTGTACTCCAACTTTTAATTCCTTTCCACTCCTTAGTTGGATCGCTTTAACTTGCTTTGGTTCTTTACTTTTTTCTTTAGGATTTATCTCTACATTACTAGTAAGTGTTCCCTGAGGCATATTGCTAAGTGCGTTAGTAATTTGTCCCAATTGATTCTCTATATTTCTAATTGTAGCACTTTGACTTTGTAAATAATTACCCATTTGGAACACCAGTTCTTTCATAGACAACTTCTTCTCCTTAACTTGTTGATTAACTCTAGGATGATAAGTTGGTTTAAAGTTAGCACCACCCTAGTTATTCTAATTTCCCAATGGGTTGACTTTGACTTCCACCACTAGCATTATTATTCCAATTAAAGTTAGGATGGCTTTTCCAATCTATGTTGTAATAATTTGAATATGGGTTATTGGGGTCTATTGATAGCATTTATAATTTCCAATGAAGTATGAGAATCAATCATTTGTTCCAATGAATTTTCTTCAACCATTTGAGGTGTTGGAGAAAAATTCATTTTAATTTGGTCTATCTCCTTATATAATGCAGCAACTTGACATGCAATCATTGAAATAGCATTGTTATCATGAATACTTGCTACTTTCTTAGGATTTACCCTATTAGAAGGCTATTTACAATTATTTTTTGTCCTTTCTTCAATTAATGAATAAGCTTCATCAAAGGGTTTAGACATTAATGAACCTCGAGCAGCAGCATTTATAATAGATCTAAGGGATCCTACTAACCCATTAAAAAATTTTTGAATGATTAACCAGTCTGACAAAGCATGATGTGGACACTTTTTAAGGAGTTTTTTAAATCTTTCTCAAGCTTCATATAGAGATTCTTCTTCATACTGAGTAAAAGAAGTAATATCATTTTTAAGTTTTGCAGTTTTTTAAAGTGGAAAATACTTAGCCAAAAAATTTTGAGCTAAATCTTCCGAAGTTCTAATAGATCTAGGTGCTAACAAATTTAACCACATCTCAACTTTATCCCTTAATGAAAAAGGAAAAGTCTAAGTCTGGTGACATCATTTGATACAGTAACATATTTAAATGTAGCACACAGTTCTAAAAAACTAGCTAAATGTAAATTGTGATCCTCAAATGTTGTTCCTCCAAACAGATTATTTTGTATAATTTGTATGATTGAAGGTTTAAGTTCGAATGAGTTAGCCTCTGTAGACGAAGTTTGAATGCTTAAATGAATTTCATCTATTGTAGGGTTCACATAATCCATTAAAGATTTTTGTAAATTATGATGTCATTTTCAGCAGTTTGAATTTTAATATTATTTTGCGATGTGTTTGTCATTTCTTGAGAATTATGAAGTTTTACTTATTTTTAATTTTTTTTAATAGTTCGTTCCAATTCAGAATCATAAGAAACTAAATTTTTAGATTTAGAACTACACATGAACAATGTAAAAATTTGCAGAAAATAAAATAACACACCAAAAATGAAAATATTTTTTGAATTTTTTTAATCTTAATTTTTTTGGTTTTTCAGTTTTTCAAAATTTTTTAAATTTTTTTATTTAAAATTTTCTAATAAGTTTACAATTCAAATGAAATTGTAAGTCAAAAAGTTCAGTCGCACTCCCCAACAATGACGCTAAAAACTTTACCCAACCCGCACTTACGTGTATTTTTAATCTCCTTAATTTTGCCAGAAAATATATCTCAATTTATATCTAGCTGCTAGTATGAACATAAGCAATGATTTATGAATTATATAATAGATTTTCAAACTAAAGGTACTACGTAAGTATATGTATCATTTCAAGTAATATAGAATTTTCTTAAAAACCTAAATATCAATCCCATAAAGAATGTGATAACTCTTAAAATCAACTCACATAAATTCTATTTAAGTTGCAAATTAAATAGATAAGAGGTCTAAAATGATATGTTTACTAAAAATCACTACTTGAAGAGCTAAAAAGAAAATGACAACTAAATTTAATAGCTTAGCAAAATAAAATAGGAGTATGTATATTATGAAAACTTTTCCCCTTACAAATAAATTTTAATCTATGTAGGATTCAAATGATTTAAGAAAAAATTGAGGTATTGCAACAAATAGAAGCATACCTTTTTTTTTTACCCCCCTTTCGGTGCTTGCAAAGAATATTAGCTAACTTAAGGTTGATTTATTAGCATCTCGACTCCACATCAGTGATATCTAATCTCTCACCTCTAGATGCCCCTAGCCTATGCCATTGTAATGACCAAATCCCAGCGTCAGGGTACTAAACCTCAAGCCAAATTGATAATAATCTAGCCTGTCACTATAGATCTAACCAATTCTACGCCCATCAAAACTTATCTTCCTATTTATTTGCCTTGCCCCTTAGGTGATCGCAATGACTCTACTTAGAATGAAGTGTGATATCCACTGGTCCGGTGAAATCATAGCATTTCCAAGTCATTATGTTTCTCAACAGATTTTAACCTCACAAGTGGCCAATTTGCAAAGTAAATGAACATTCAGTGAAAATACCATCACAATTTTTAAGAGCAAAAAGAAATCTTTAAATCATTCTCATCCCACAAGATTAAGTCTCATATCTAAGAAGAAAAAAAGGGAACTACTCAGAATTCATGGAGATTAAACAAAAACAAAACATTTGCATTCAAATACATGTCTTGCAACAAAAACTTCAACACAAATACAAAGCAACTTATATCTTCTCCCAAAGGAAACTTCTAGAGTTTCCTTTAAGCAATCTTCAGACTTCTTCACACCAAAAACAATCACACTTACATTTGAACACAAAATATCAAAAACCTAACTCACTGTTGTTGCCCAATTGGAGTTTTGAGGCTCCAAAAGGTCTCTATATTTGGTCAAATCCTTCTCATTAAATAGAAAACAAAAAATGACTAAGGGTTGCTTCAAACAGCCCTCCAAAATTTAGTTAGATTCAATGTATCTTTTAGAAATGTAGTTATTGGCGTTATAGCGCCAGTTTGGGGCGCTATAGCACCCTTCTTGCTTGTATGTGGGGCTATGGCTCCAAGGGGTGGAGCAATGGCATCACACAAAATCATTATTTTTGCTCCATTTTTTCCTCATTTTCTCTAATTGTCCATTCCATTTACCTGAAATAAAAAACATGCAAAATATTTTCCTTTATAGTGTAATATCATAAAAAATGTACATAAAATGCTTATAAAATATGCACTAAAAACATGTTATTTTGAGGTGGATCATTACCTAAATTTTAAAATTCTCCATAGACTTTTGAAAATTCATATGCTTTTGCATGTAATATGTTGTTTTTTTTTTTTCAAAGTTCACAATTAGGAAATTTTATTAATTGAAAGAAAAATTACAATTGGCATAAGATAGTTCTTCTGAACAACAAAAAATAAAAGAAAAATATAAATCAACTAAAAAAAATCAAAAATCCTATGACCCTCAATCAAATACAGCTCACGTAATCAAAGAAAACTAGACACATTCCTAATATGAGGAAACCAGATATTATCACCATGAATAAGCAGAGAAAGCTCATTGCTCACAACAATAGATTGAGAAGAAGCTCCCATCTTAGTTGCCTAGTTAGCAGGCTTATTCCCATTCTTAGGTACAAAGGATAAAGAAACCTATAAAGAAGAAACTAAAGCAAAAAAAAAATCATCATCACAATAGTATTACTCGAGTGAGCCACTTTTAAAGAAAAATAATTACAATTCAATAATGAATCAATTTCCAACTACACTTGAATCCAACCACAAATTTTAGCAATAATAAGTGGATTAGTAATAGCTTCAGCTTCATTAACTAGAGGAGACAGAGATAATGAAGGAGGGGCTAACCAAGCAATACTATAGCCATTAAAGTCTTTAAATACACCACCAAAACCAACTATATTAGATTTCCAACTACCGTCAACATTAACCTTGATAAAACCTCTCAAAGGTTTAGTCCAATAGCTCCCTCTCAGTAGTGGTGTAATTAATCTGAGCTTTATTAAGATTTTTACTGACATAGTATATAACTCTACACATTTTATCGTGTTATTATCCTAATACTACCCCGATAGCATAGTCATTTACATCACACAGTAACTTAAATAGTTTCCCCCAATCACGTGAAATAGAAATAAGAGGAGAGACTAACTTCTCTTTTAGAGTGTTAAAGCATTTACGCATTCATGGTCAAAATTAAATAGTGTATCCCTTTATAAACGATGACATTAAGCTTTAGAGATTTTAGGCAAAACCTAAATGTATCGTTTATAGAATCCAACATATCCTAAGAAACTTCTAACTCGCCTCATAGTTGTGGGTGGAGGCAAATTTTCAGTAACTTTCACTTTTCTTGGGTCTACTTCCATGCCCTTTTCAGAAATTTTATGACCTAACATAATACCTTCAGCACCCTGAATTAGTACTTCTCCCAATTAAAAGCAAGATTGGTTTCTTCATAGTGTTTTAGCACCTTCTCCAGATAACTTAAACATGAGTCAAACAAAGGACCAAACACTAAAAATTCATCCATAAAAACTTTTATTCCTTTCTCAATTAGGTCGCAAAAAATAGACATCATGCACGGTTGAAATGTAGCATGTGTGTTACATAACCTAAATGACATTCTTTAAAAAGCAAAAGTCTCATAATGACTTATGAACATTATCTTATCTTGATCCTCATGAGCTATAGGTATCTGATGATATCCAGAATATCCATCTAAAAAGCAAAAATATGAATGTTCAGCTAGTCTATCTGATATTTGATCTAAAAGGGATAAGGAAAAGTGATCTTTCATAGTAACAAAATTTAATTTCCTATAATTTATACATATGTTCCACCAAGTGACATGTCTAGTGGGAATTAATTCATTCTATTCATTTATAGACACTGTCACTCCCACTTTCTTAGGACCATAGTGCATAGTACTAACTCAGGCACTATCTGATATAGGATAAATAGTACATGTATCTAGCAATTTTAATATTTCCTTTTTAACTACATCTTTCAAAATTGGGTTTAATCTCCTTTGAAGATCTACTCGGGGTTCATGATTTTCTTCTCTCAGAATCTTATGCATGTATATAGAGGGACTAATCCCCTTCATATCTACTAAGTTCCATCCGAAAGCTTTCTTATAATTTCTCAGAATTTCCATTAATTTCTTTATTTATGAGTTAGTCAATTCTGAGGATATGATAACTGATAATATAGATGACTTCCTCAAGTAAGCATACTCTAGGTATTTGACAATCACATTTATCTCAAGTTTAAGGGGTTCCTCTATAGAAGGAATAAGAGATTTACTATTTTCTGTTTTATCTAAAATTTTAAACCCCTCCCTAACTATCTTAAAATTATCTTCTACAAGTAGACCAGATTCAACTTCATAGTATACAGAGCTTTCCTCATTCAATTCTGGCTCTATTATTTTAAATTCAAAATTATCCTGAAAATGGCTACTACAAAAATACTCAATTAAATCTATAAGAAAACACGCATCTTCATTTCATGCAAAAGGATGCTACATAGATTTTAAAACATTAAATGTAATCTCCCGATCATTTACCCTCATTGTTAATTCATCTGTTTGCACATCTATCATAGCTCATCCAGTGGCTAAGAAAGTTTTGCCTAAAATGATGAGAATTTCTTTATCTTCTTCCTTATCTAAAATAATGAAATCAATGGGGAAGATAAACTTTTCTACCTTTACGAGAACTTCTTCTATAAACCCTCTTTAGATAAGTGATCGATCAATCAGCTAATTGTAGGGTCAAAGTAGTAGGAGACAACTCTCCTAATCCAAACCTTTGGAAAGTAGATAATGGCATAATGTTAATGCTGGCTCCAAGATCACATAAAGCTTCTCAAGAAAATCCTTCTCCAATTGCACAATAGATAGTAAAGCTCCCAGGATCTTTAAGTTTATGTGAAAGCTTCTTCTAAATGATGGCACTGCACTTCTCACTGAGTCCAACCATCTCATAGCCTACCAACTTCCTCTTATTGCTAAGAATCTCTTTCATGAACTTTACATAGCTGAACATTTACTCCAGATCATTAACAAAATAAATATTAATAATCAGCTTCTTAAATACTTCCAAAAAACCTAAAAATTATTTATCCAATTTTTATTTCTACTGTCTTTGAGGAAATGAAGGTGGTGGTTTTTCTAAGTTAATCTTAATTAGTGAGATTGATTTTTCTAAATCCTTAAAAAAATCATCTAAAGGTCTTTCAGGTTCTACAGTCTCCTTTTCAATTTTAATTTTCTTTATAAACTGCATCCTCCAACTCTCTTTTACTTCGTAATTGAATAGCTTTCACATGCTCACTATGCTGCTCCTTAGGTTTAATCTCAATGTTACTATGAGAAGTTCTTGGGGTCGATTAATATGTGAGCTATCAATCTGTACCAACTAGTTTTTTTATGTTCCTTATAGTTGCACATTGACTTTGTAGTTGATTCCCCATATGCAATACAACCTCCTCCCAAGATAATTTTTTTTTCCTTAAATTAAGCGTTAGAGTTAAATCCTGAAGGAAAAGAAGGTCTATAGTTGATACTACTCTGTTTATTTCAATTTACAAAAAGATTTGACTGGTTATTTTCCCATTGTTGGTTTCCCCCTCTAGAATAGTTGTGTCAGTTAGAGTTAGGATGGTTCTTCTAACCTATGTTATAGACATTAGAATAAGGGTTGTTAAGTCTATTGTTAATCGCATTTAGGGATCAAATGATGAAGTAATAACATCAACCATTTGTTCAAACAAATTTTCCTTAGTTACTTCATTCTAACCTAGTCTAGCTTCCTCGATATGGGTGCTATCTGAGAAGCTATAACTGAAAACACATTTGTGGCATGTACACTTGCTACCTTCATAGAGTTTACTCTTTTAGAAAGCATTTATAAATTGTTAGTGACCATCTCTTCAATAAGAGAATAAATCTTATCAAATGACTTTAATGTTATATACATTTTTAGACCTATATTTATATTCATTTTTTTTATATTCTGCTTTAAAGAAAGGTATTTTTTATGTTTTATTACAGGTTGTTAATTTTTAGCACTTGAAGCAAAAAAAAGAAATAAAATGGATGGAATTTGGATTCAAAAGTGAGTTTTAGAGGAAATGTTCAGTGCCGACAATGCCAGACTGGGTGTCGACAACGCCATTTGACAGAAAGCACGAAATTAATTAAAAGGCCACTAGCGNCATTCTAACCTAGTCTAGCTTCCTCGATATGGCTGCTACCTGAGAAGCTAGAACTGAAAGCACATTTGTGGCATGTACACTTGCTACCTTCATAGGGTTTACTCTTTTAGAAAGCCATTATAAATTGTTAGTGACCATCTCTTCAATAAGAGAATAAATCTTATCAAATGAATTTAACGTTATATACATTTTTAGACTTATATTTATACTTATTTTTTGTGATATTGCGCTTTAAAGGAAGGTATTTTTTATATTTTATTACAGGTTGTTAATTTTTAGCACTTGAAGCAAAAAAAGAAGTAAAATGGATGGAATTTGGAGTCAAAATGGAGTTTTAGAAGAAATGTTCAGCGCCGACGATGCCAGGCTGGGCATCGACAACGCAATTTGACAGAAAGCACGGAATTAATTAAAAGGCCACTGGAACCGATGGTGTCAGAATGGGCGTCAACGACACCAATGTTGGTGCAAGGTCTGTTTTTAGAAAATTTGACGAATTTGGACGATTTTTAAAGAGTTTTTGGATGCGCCTCTTGAAAAACCGACATTAGGCTCTATTTAGAGTGAAAATTGATCCGAAAAAGCCCCCCTCCCCCCAACCTTGCGTCCATTAGTCTTTTAGTTCCTTAGAGTTTTGAGTTAGTTCTTTGAGTTTTGTGGTGAGTTTAAGTATGAATTCTTTTCTAAGAATTGTTGAAGAGGGGGAGAAGTGAGAGATTTCTTCTTCCTTACATCTTCTAAGAGAGAATCAAGAGTCTTGTAAAGAGAGAAAGAGTCCAAGAGAGGCTACAAGAGATTTGCTTTGAGAAAGAGTTTCAGATAAGTGTTGTTTGTTTATTATTGTTGTATGAACTTTCTTTTATATATGAAATTTTTGTTTTGTCGTATCTTTCTCATGAAGTATGAGTAGTTTTCTTTATCTTTCTCCCTACTCTGAGATATGGTGAAATGAAGAGATAATTTGGATGTGCTAATTTTAAAATATAAAATAAATTGTGATGATTTTTACACTCCGTTCTTGATTTACTTTTCGATCTGACCAATTGAAATATTAAAATTTTTTGCGAAACATATGATCCAGGAAATGGAATATGAGTTCTACAACATAGAGAGAAACACATTTAATTTCATGAAGGAGTGTTTCGTTCATGAAATTAAGTGCAAATAAATAGAGAATATACATTATTGGACGTAGAATTGGAGATTTTGGGTGACAGACTAAAATCTCCAATTTGGTTTTATTATTTAAAAACTAAATCAAGTGTTAGCCTTTAGGCGAAGGGAAGTGGGAGCTCTGGAGTGAGAGTCAATATCCTCTCAGCTTAACCACGGATTTAGGGACTAAACCTGAGATTAGCCAACAATTCTCTATAAAACTGAATAAAGGTAGAAAATTAAAATTGTTCCTATTTTGCACAATACAGATTTAAGTAATTTATCTAATCTCATTTAACCAAAAACTCATTGTAGTGGGAAAGATATTTTTTCATATTAGATAACTTCATCACATAAACATAGCTTGGTAGTTACTGTTTAACTTTGCATTATAGTTTTGCTTGTAGTTAATAACTTTTTTCTGATAGCAGCTTAAATATTCAAAATTAGTGAAAGTATTTTTATTTTATTGTCGTGAGTTTTCTAGTTAATTTATCATTTTGAATTTAAACCTTCCTCGTGGGATCGATATTTGGGGCTTAAGCAGAAAGTTCTGTATTACTTGATAACGACATGTATACTTGCGTAAAATCCCAACATAAATTTCTTAAATTTCTTATTCATAAAATAACACATCAAGTTTTTAGTGTCGTTACAAACCGGAGTCAACTTTATAAATTTTGCACAACTATGATTATTGGGGATCATGAACCACCAGCGGCAACATTAGTAATAAATCTAAGTTAACGTACTAAACCATTATAAAATGTATGAAATAATTAGCTAATCAGGCAGTGCTTGATGTGGGCACTTCCTAAGAAGCTCCTTTAATCGTTCCCAAGCAGCATATATTGGCTCACCATCATATGGCAAAATGAAGTAATATCATTTCTAGGTTTCTTATTTTAAAGGCGAAAAATACTTAGTCAGGAACTTTAGGGCTAAGTCACCCCATGTTCTAATTGATCCAGCTGGTAATGATTTTGACTACATTTTTTATTTATCCCTCATGAAAAAGGGAAAAGCATAAGCTTAACAACGTCGTTTGACATGCCATTATAGCGAAATGTAACACAAAGTTCGAAAAAACTTGCTAAATGTAAATTTGGATCCTCAGACAGGATCCCCCCAAATTGATTGTTCTACACCATTTGGATAATAGCAGGC
Source organism: Phalaenopsis aphrodite (assembly GCA_003013225.1). NCBI lineage: Eukaryota > Viridiplantae > Streptophyta > Magnoliopsida > Asparagales > Orchidaceae > Phalaenopsis > Phalaenopsis aphrodite. Next base: position 52,298 of record NEWO01000981.1, read on the forward strand.
CTAAGTTCAAATGTGTTAGCTTCTATAGTAGGAGTTTGAATATTTATGTAAATTTCATCTATTATAGGATTGGTGTAATCCATTAATGGTCTATGTGTGGCATAATTTGCTTCATGTGCTTTTATATTGTTTTGTAAATTGTCCACCATTTCTTTTACTAGTTTGTGAAGTCTTTATTGTTTACTAATCCTTCTAGTAGTTATCTCTAGTTCTGAGTCATATGACACAAGTCTTGTAGGTCCTAAACTCTAATTGATTTAACTAAAATTCTTCTAAGCTAATTAACTATCGCTCTCCGACAATAAAGCCAAAAACTTGATATGCCCTCCAACAGCGTCAGAATCTTGACACATACTAATTATAAATGTAGAAGTCTCACGAAAGTGTACGTGTTGATTAAATAATATCGGATTACGAGTCTGGAATATCTATCCCACATGGAGTGAGGCATCCAGACGTGCGGTTGTGCACATTTAATAATTTTCCTTACTAAGAGGACATGTTGAAGTAACGATAATTATGGTTCCCCCAAGATTTGACTAAGCATTGAGGAGACTACGCTAAGCTTAGTTAAATTCATTGAGTAGAAGCCAAAAAGTGCACTTTTTAACTTTATTTTTTTCCAGAAGCCAAAAAGTGCACTTTTTTACTGTATTTTTTCCAGAGCAACTCAAGTGTGATCAGGTTCGCCGCAATTGTCTACGTAAACAATACATTTTCCAAACTTAATCCAAAATTTGTGTCACCAAATACTTGATTTCTCAGAATTAGAGTTTTTTTTTTTTTGTTTTCTGCAATACAAATTCTTCTTATTCAATAAAAAAGTAAGTTTGTTAGGTAAAAGAAAGAGGGATCCACTTCAACTACGTAAGCGAAGGAGATCTTAGAAACAAGGGAGCTCGAGGGATATTGGAGTCCTTAACTAGTTTTGTCTGCATGTTTGATGGATCTATTTCTCTAGCTGACATATAAAATAGGTTCACTTGGGCCTGCTCGAGATTCTACAAGTTTCAATATACAATTTACGGCTCCATGCCATTAGGTTTAGTGGACTTCACCAAGATCGATAGTCCCAACGAAGTTAGAGTTAGATCCTGATCTCCTGACTCCATCGCTTTTAATCATAGTAGTTTTAGCATTGCAGTCAATCTTTCATCAGGATTGGCAAATCAAACCTATCTTGATACTCAGAATCAACTAATATATAATTTCAGAGACTTACGTGATCCAAGCCGTCCGGAGGTTTCTCATAATATTAATGCAGGCATAATGACTCCCCTGGCAAGGCTTTTGAGGAACAGACCAGACCCAACAGTTAGACTACTAAATTTCCATTACGAAATGACCAGGTTCGCTGCTCTGCAGGCTCCAGTAGCAATTGGAAGATTGCAAAGTGCAAGAAATGAATTACTCAATTTATCAAATTAAATATCGAATACTTGATGTTTGACTATTTTTTACTAAAAAGGTATGGTAAATAACAGTTAACCTACCAATTTTCCGAATATAAAAAACATATGATATATTAGTAACAGCTTTTCTTAATCAAATAATGAAAATACATGCAGAGAGTAAGAAGGAAAAAAAAAAGGAAAAAAAAATTCATTGGCCATGAAGAAACCCTAGAAGCTGACTTTCAAAGTAAACGGAATGGAAAACTGAAGCTGTTTACGTTCATGATCTCCAACATATCTAGCTCCATATCCCTCTCTCATGTGCATGAAATATTACGTACAAATATTGTATATGTAAATTTGTGTGATATTATGATGATATTACCATCATAATACCATCAGAATATCACCGATCAAATTCTCGCAAACAATATTTTCATCTCTTTTCATGAGGGCCCAAACCTAATTAAAGTGAGTGAGAGAGAAAGAAATTACTGTTATCCGTGTGACCGGCAAGAAAATGTTGGAGAATGGAAATCACGAAATTTGAAAAGGACGTGTCTTTTGGAGCCATTCGTGACTAGCCAATTCATTCACCATCGCCTATTTATGAACCAACGGAAGTAAAGGAAGGCTGCTGCTGTTTTCCTTCGCTCTCTTTCTAATATTTTACCAGTTCAAACTATAGAGAAGAAGACAAAGAAAGATAAATAACCTACCTAAATCAATAATAGCCTGACCCCATACTTATTTCCACACGCGCGCGCACAAAGACTGAGAGAGAGAGGGAGAGAACTGGTTACTGCCGCAGAGGCGCTGGTCGACAGTGTGTAGTTTCCACCCGTGCGGAATAAACTCCTCATGGAGGGGGACCAATACCAAGACGGCTAGTGCTTGAAATCTCTCAAGTTTGTACTATTACAAAGGGCAAATTTCTCAGAATAAGCTCAAAAATTCATTTGAAAAGCTGCAAGGTAACAAATATTCATGAGTAGAACTATACTTAATTTCACCTCCAAAATGTCAGCTTTTTCTCAAAGCATTTATCTATAGTATATGTCATATAAATGGTTGTGAGATATACTACAAGATGTTGTGTATGTAGAAGATGTTAAAATTACATTAAGTTTGTTGGATACAGACAAAAATTTTATGTACTAAATCGTCCACATGGATGATATGTAAATCATTAAATGTGTCAAAGACAAGAAAAGGTGTGCATTTTATCTTTGTATAACCAAGTACATCATGATATACTGTTAATACATTAATAACATACACATTAATGGCAAATGTCTTGTATATTATCCAGACAGAAGTAGGCCTGCATTGAACTAGAAATGCCAAGGTGGAAAAACAAATTTTTAAATCAAAGCCATATTATATGTCCCCTGAGTGGCAGTGAAATAACAACAAACACATCTCGCATGTCACCCATATAGCGCAGGTACTACTTGTGCATTCTATAAGCCATGGCTTTGCATAATTGCAAATAATACATTTGTATGTAATACTCTTTGTCATTTCCTAATCAAATACAAACATATAATGAAATATACTTTTATTTTCCAAATTCCATCACCAATTTTCCACCTTCTAGGAAAAGAATAAACCTCTGCTATAACTTGTCAGCTGTTATGAAATTGTTATGAAATTATTTTGAAATTTTTTTGAGTCATTTTTAGTAATTAAATTTAATTATTAAAAATAATAAAGATTTTGTACTGTTATGAAATGATATTTTTTTTTTCAACTGTCAGATGTGTTTCTGTTAATTTTTTAGTATAAACAACAAAACTGTGTCTGTCTGAATGGTATTTTATTTATAAAAAGCCGCAAATCAGTTGTTTTTCAAACGTATAAACCAAACAATGAAACATATTATTCAGAATCAGTTGTTTTCGAAATACACAAATAAAACAGTATCAGCAGATTATCAGGATAAGCTGTTTATTTGGATAAGTTGTAGCAGCCCCAAACAGACTCTAAATAAAAGAAGAAAAATAGTCTGTTAAATCACAGATAAATGAAGAAGTTCTTGATATTCTTTATATTCATATAAGATGTCAGTGATGAGCAAGAGGAGGATAACCAATCTTGTCATCCAACATGCACCCCTCTTCCCTCTTAAAATTAAAAAAAAATAATAATAATAATAATAATAAAGGAGTGAAGAAACTATACTCCAGAGGCGGATCCCTCGCCGGTCTGTTGTCTACTCGGTGCAGCAGAAGGCAGACGCTTGCGCTTCTTTTTTTCATAGGGTATGCCGCGGGCCTTTGCCTGGGACTCCCGCACGTCGCGGAGGTAGATTCGGACGGCACGTGCGGCGAACGGGTTGGACTCGGGGCGTCCTCCGTTTTCCTCATAAGCGGCGCGGAGGCGGCCGATGAGAGCGTCGAGGGATCCCCAAGCCTGGCAAAGAGGGCAGGCGCAGGGCGCGGGTGGGTTTGGCTGCCCGTAATAGGCGCAGGCTTGGGAATGAACTTTGGTTTTACCGAATTGGTCGAGGTATTTGAGGAACTCGATGACGTGGGCGCCGCTGCAGCGGGGAAGAGTGAGGGGCGGACTGTGGTTTTTTAAGTACTGCAGGAAGGTGTTCCAGTCCCGGCGTTTCTGGGATTCGTAGCGGCTTGGTTGGGAGGAGGAGGATGACGCGGCAGTTGTTTCTGAGGGTTTAGAGGAAGAAGGGGGCTTCCCGTCGGGAGCTGGATCCATGGGCCGAGTTTTATTTTTGGTTGGATTGGCGGGCTGGTGGTGTTTTGGAGTCCATTTGGATTCAGGTGGCGGGGGTTTTGTTGTGCGTGAAGAGAGAGTCGATGGAAGGAGGAGGGGATGGGGAGACGAGATGGGAGAATTGGATGGGACGTTTGAAAAAGCGAAGTATTTGATGGATTGGGGAGGATGAGTCTGTGGAAGGAGGGAGGTGGAGGTAACATGGTGGCCCCTAGTGGAGGGTGGGGTTCGGGCGAGGGCCCGTTCGGGGTTTGGACGAGGAAGGGAGCTATGATGAGGAGAGGTTTCGGTTGTGGGGTTTGGGTGGTGCACTGAATGTGAGGGGTATTGGAGAAGGGAGTGGGGACGGAGGAACGAAAATGGTAGGAGGATGCCTTAAGAAAACATTATAAAATTATGTTTAAGTATGATAAATATTATTTATATTTGTTTTTATTTGAATGATTTAGTACATGAAAAATATGTCTAATCTATTTTCTTGCAAATAAATTGTTTTTGATGGTTTGTGAGTAAACAAACAAAATATAATTTCTTAAGTTTAATACAACAGAAACGACAAAAACAAGCCTTTATCACTAAGTGGTGTGGGCTACATGAATCCCTTTTCTCCATTTAGTTCTATTGACTATCTTATTTTCATTTAAATATAATAAATTAGGATCAATTTTTGTATACAATGTGCCCAACTTTCTAGGTCTACTTATGTCTTTCTTTACATAAGTTGAATCTAAAACATTTACTCCCTATCTGGATCTTCAGATGGTCAAATATATCTAGTTTCCTTTAAACCATAATATCTACTAATTTCATTACTTTATACTTTTAATAATATTAATGAATAACATAAAAGCATAGGTAATAAAATTTTTAAAATTCCTTGATTCACCCGCCTCAAATTTTATAAAAAATAAAATAAAATATAAGTTTTCACTTTCATACAAAAAATCACTATAAATTTTTTTTTTTTCATTTTGTTGGTTATTTAGAATCCCTCGGAGATAGTCATTTCAAAGCCTTAATTTCTCAGAACTTTTCATACTTCTCTTTCTCTATGACTTTCTTACCTTTTTCAAAATTTCTATAATAAAAAACAACTTCTAATAATTAGACAAACAATAATTTAATGCAAAACCAGCAAAAAAATCACATTTTTCACAAAAATAAGCCAACAATACTCAACAATTTAAAAATAAAAAACTTGTTTTTCAATCACAATTTTACACAGCCCTCAAAACCATAAATAACCCTTAAAAAAGAGATTTTTAAACTAAATAGCGATAATACCATACATGTCACTCAATTCGTATTCATAATATACTATGGAACATGTCTTTTCATGAGAGATCTCCTCCACCTACTGAAAACTTCACCGCAGTTAAACTTTTTTCCATTGTTGGGAATCGCGTATCAGGTGACATTGTCCGTCTTAGTTGGATTACATGAAAAGCCAGTCTCCTCTTAATAAAATTCTGTGAAAATGACACGGCACCGATGCCTTTATTTTATCATGGACTTCAGAACTCTGGCAAGATTCTGTGAATAAAATTCCCATATCGAGCTCCAACACAGGGATTAAAGTATACAGACGATTCACGAGAGAGCTTTAGTGTTTCTGTAAGGATGATTCCAGTCGATTTGACGTAACAGAGGGTTCCGTTTCCTTCCGTCTTCATGCATGAAATTCTGAAATAAATATCAGTGGGGTCTAATTTCGTGAAAGATGTTCATTTCCTTACTTTTATGTTGCAGTGATGGAAAGCAAAACGTTGTTTTCATTTTTGAATCAACATCCCTTTGGATTGCGTTTAGGAGGATGTGTGTTTGGGTGTGATTTCAAAGTCGCTTGTGATTTTCAGCTATTTTTTTCATTTAAAAGGTGAATTTTTTGTTTGGTTGATTCGGTAAAGCTGGATAACTGGATGTTTGATTGTTTGGTTTGAATATAATAAAGTTTTGCATGGATATAATAGAAAGAGAAAGTATGTGCCTCGTAATTAAACATGGATATACATATCGGTAAATGATATATAGCCGAACACGAGCGAGCCCAGGCTCGTGTTCAGTTTGTTTATATTTTGAGCTCAAAAAGTGTGTTCGTGTTCGGCTTGTTTGCTTACTGAGCCGAACATGAGCCGTTCACGAACAAAGAGACGTTTTGACAACTCTAATCACGTAACCATAAGATGTTAAAGATTGGGGCAAGATTTAAAACATCATTTGAATCTAATTTAATAATTTTTATTCTACTTTTTTAACTAATACTTTTAATTGATTATAAATCTTTATAGTCTTATAGTCAATTAATTTTTTTTTAAAAATACTTCTCATTCAAGAGATATAGATATATAATTGATTAATAGTATTTCGAGCCAAAACGAGCCGAACACGAACGAACAAGTATTTGTTCGTGTTGTTTGTGTTCGGCTCGTTAACTTAACGAACGAGCCGAACTCGAGCTTCTTAACGAACTGAACAAGAGTTGTTCATGAACAACGAGCCAGTTTGATAGCCCTATATTCTTCTTACTTAATGAAAAATGATATGATGATAAATTCGTAAATTTGAAATTTTTTTGAGTTAGCACTGAGAAAAGGATAGACATAAAGGGAGAAAGAAAGAGAGAGTTTAATGCCTTATGTAAATGTACATTGCTCAGAATCTCTCTGTCAAATAATAATGCTCGTTCAACAACATATTTTTTATACTATAATTTGGATAGTGGAGCATTATTCTACCATTTTATGACACATCATCTTCTCATGCTTAACATAGAATTGATTAAGACGTGGGAAGCTTCGTTTTAATGTCATATTAGATCGCTGAAAACATAGTTTCTGATTTTCATCAATAATTTTAACCATTTTGGTCGAAAATGATTTTAAAAAATCTTTGTTTCGTAACGTAATGTCGCCGCCGCCGCCGCTGCCAATTCTTTGGACTTGTTGTTTGTTGATGTCATCGTTGTCGAGGAGTTGCCACTTTGTTATCCATTACATCGGCCTTCTTCGAATAACGCTCTTTCTTAGATCATATAGGTGATCTTGAGAAATTGAGAAACTCGGAGGGAAAAAAAAAGGGACAAATAATAATGGAAACTGACAAAAGAAAAAAAGGGGAAACATTTCTTGTGATGATCATTGCAGAGAGAACTCTTGCGTGTTTGACTTCTGAGATAGTTGTGCAAAAACAAAAAACCACATGAAAAACCCCACAATCAGAGATTTAGATATGATACATATTATGGGGGTTCACATTCTCCTATAAGCGAGCTTCTATAGTTAATTACATCTCAAGTAGTTAATATCGATTAAGAAAACTTCTGATTAAGGCTACAATTTGTTCTCGAAAAGTTTAAGTGTTATTTGTCAAGGAAAAGAATATCAAAATTTCGTCTAAAGGGTAGTAGATTTCCAAAGGTTAGACACTACTTAAAAGTTCTATTCTCATTTTGTCTTTAATGGTTTATTTGAAATTTGTCATTTGGTTCCAGGTCTTGAAGTTTTGTCCATACAAAACATATTACACCCCTAATACGTAAAGTAGATCTTGAGCGTTACCCGTCTTGTGTCTTCGACAACCCTACAAAACAAAATTAATATGAAAATTATGTTTTAATAATTTAATTTGTTAATTTTTTTTTAGACAACCCGGTCAATAATTCCATGGCTCCGTCATCTCGAAGTCATCGGTTACCCTGATCTATTTAGTCTGAGAGGCGATCAAACCTACTCTGACCAGAAGATTTTGGCCAGCAACCACAAATTGCATTGTCCAAGAGAACTTCGTAGACCCAAATATTTTAGGTTAAAGTTGCATTCAATGATCTTTATTCATTAAAGTTTTAATGTCTTTTTCAAATTTTAGGGGCTAAAAATTTTAGATTGCTTACGTCTTATTTGCTAATTAACTTATTTTCCTATCTATCTGCACTGCACTATGGACTATTTTTTCTTCACCCAATAATGCAAAGTGATTCTTAATAGTTGAGGAATACATAGCCCTCCAGGGTATTATGAATTCACAACAAATTTTAATATATTGATTGGGCAGATCGAATATGTAAATGTAGCATGAAGTAATGAATCATCACAAATATGAAAGAAGAGAAATTTTAAGCAATTCTAATCCTACATAAGCTTAATTCTCATCACAAGGAGAAAGATAAAAAAACTACTCAGACTTCAAGGCGGATAACAGAACAAAACATGACTTATATTAAAACTTAAGTTGAACAAACTTAAAAAGAAGTACAAAATAATTATCTTGAACTCTTTTCCCAAGCAAATCCTTTGAAGTTTCCTTGATGAATCTTCGACTCTTCTTACAAGCTTACTTCAAAATACAAAAACAAAGACTCACACACCCACACAAAAGACTCTCTCCAAAGAATCACACCAATACTAGAAACCAAAGTTCTTCCCTACGTTTCAAATCCCTTTTTCAGCCAACCAATGGCTCTATTAAATAGAGCTTTCAAAATAACCAAGAGTCACTTTAAGAACCTCTTCAAAATTTGTCAACATTCAATGCACAAAGTCAAAAACTTTCTCTGACGCCTAGGAGCCCAACTGTGGTGCCTAAGTGCTACCCTTCTAGAAGATGCACATAATTGACTGGAGCCCAGACGCCAGATCTTAGCGCCATGGCGCTAGAGTTTTTTGCAGTCTGGCGCTTAGCCGCCAGAAGTTGGCGTCTAGGTGCTAGTTTAAGATTTTAACTCCTTGCTCCATTTTACTTCAGTTTCGCCCTTTTCTCTCTAAAATTTCATTTCTTGTACCTGAAACTAAAAACATGTAAAATACATTTCATTAAAGTGCAATATCATTAAAAATAAGCATAAAATATATATAAAAAATTAACATATTTAAGGTGTATCAAGTCCCCCCAAACTTAAACGTTATTTATCCTCAAGTAACACTACAGCTTAAAAATATGTTGATTTATGTTAGTCAGTTTTTCTTAAGATGTCATTAAATCAATTTTTTTAGTATTAAACTTAGGAATTCTTATTTTCTATTTAATTCAAAAATAATGGAAAAATTTCCAAATTTTAAATTTTTAGAAAAATATTAATTTCATAATTTATGAATTCTAAAAAATAATTTTACTATTATTTTCTGAAATTAAGCTCAAGATTGATCCTAAGTTTTCTTCCTTAGATAGATTCAAGTGAAATCAATTTTTAATTGAGTTCTAATCTTCAAGCTTCTCCCCACATATTTTATTTTTCTTTTCTTTTTCTTTTAATTCAGGATTTTTTAATCCTTACTTCTTTATATGAGAATTACTATATTTGGATAGACCTTTAATGATTTTGAATTTCACTATCTTTTATTTAAAGTTAAGAACTTATTTTCAAATAACTTAAAATGTAATATTAAAAAAAGATTTTTTAATAGAGTTTAAATTCTTCAAAAAGTATTATTCTAACAATCCTTAATTTTTCAAAAATTCATTTTTTTCCTACTATAAATAGTAAAATCATTTCCCTAATATTTTCTATTAAACATATTAAATTTTGTTTCATCCTTTTTACTAGAGTATTTACTAAGTTTTCCTATTTGCATTTTATAATTAAAATTTCCATAATCGTAAGATAATTCCACGTAACAAAAACCATTTTTCAAAAAAAAATTATTTGTAGTTTCTCTTAGAACAAGTAAAGTTTAACTTTGAAAATTATTTTTCCCCCTCCCCCAAACTTGAATTTTTAAATATTTTACATTCAATCCCATAAAAATGTAGCAGGAAGAAAAAGTAAAAATTGAATCTACCAGCTACAACAACATTCTATCAAATTCATATACATGCATAATCAGAACAGAATGATTACACGAAAAAGTAATTCTTGTCTAAAGCATGCTTGCAATAATTTTAAACTAAAAGAAAGTATACAAGTAGTTCATGTACTAAATGTAAAAGTGGAAATGTTTAATACTCAGGTTCATAATTTTATAAAGAGAATTATTATATAATAACTATGCATGAACACAAAGATAAGTCCGTCTAACATTTATTTCATAAAAATAAAGATACAAGCATAGTTTACTATACGATCACAACATTACTCTTACAACTCCCATATATCGATCCAGCACAAATAAACAATAAATTCCACAAAAAGGAGGGGACTGATATATATATATATATATATATATATATATATATATATATATATATATATATATATATATATATATATATATATATATATATATATA
>NEWO01000981.1:62731-80716 GCA_003013225.1 Phalaenopsis aphrodite
AGGCATTAGAGCCTAAATTTGCACTACTTCACCAAAGGTTTAATTAACATGTCCCGACCTCATCTTAACCATTAAAATTAGTATTTTATGCATCCACTCAACATGTAGGTCTCATAACACACAATGCTTGACACAACATACATGATAACCATAAAATAATCTAAATCAAACCACACAGATAAATATGGGTTGCCTCCCATAAAACGCTTGGTTTAACATCGTCAGCCTAATAAAGTGTTCCTTCAGGATCAAAATTTCATTTACGTAATCCTTGATCAATCGCTTATTCTTTTCTGGATCCTAGGATTCTTTCTAAATTTTTGAATTTTTATTTTTCTTTCATCTCTTCCTTTTCAGATTGAATAAGATTATTGTTCCTCATATTTCTTTCTAGAATCAATATTCTTTTAATGATTTTCTCAATTTTTATATTGATATCATTCTTTAAATTTATGAGAAATGGATCTCTATATGATAATTCAAGATCTCCTAACTTTTGGATCAGATTCTCTTTGAATGATTCAGATTCTGGATCAAATTCTACTTGGTTACTTTTCTGTCTCAATTTATCTTTTAATTCTTTCCCTTGAGACCGAGGAAATGGTTGAGGTGGTTTTTCTATATCTATCTTGGTTGATAAAATATGTTTTTCCAATTCCTTAGGAATTATTTTCATTTGTCTTTCAATCTCATTTCCCTCTTTTCTCTACTCAACATTTATTTGAACCATATTCTCTAACTCTTTTCCAATTCTTAGTTGGATAGATTTATATTACCCACTATACTTCTCCTCAGGATTTATTTCAGGGTCGCTAGATAAAATCTATGGAGGATAACTTTTAATTAAATTAATAATCTACCCCAGTTGGTTTTTTATATTCCTTATTGTAGCCTCTAGATTTTCTAGTTGACTCTCCATTTAAATACCAACCTCTTCTAATAACTCCTTCTCATTTTGTGGGTTGAAGTTAAATATATAAGGAAAAGAAAGTCCAATGTTAAAATCGCCCTGATTATTCCAATTACATGTCTGATCAAATTGATTATCTTCCCAAAGTTGGTTTCTTCCTCTAAAATTGTTATTCTAATTAAAGTTGAAATGATTCTCCCAATTAGGGCTGTAATTATTGAAATAAGGAATGGGTATCTCATGGCTAGTTTTAGAAAAGTTAGTCTCAATTAATTGCCCTAATGAATTTTTCTCAATAACTGAGGGCCCTTGAGGATAACTTTCTACATATTGATCTAACTTTCTTGTAATATCTTCAACTCGAGAAGTTAAAATAGTAACATATCTTCATGAAAATTTGCTACCCTTTTGGGGTTTACTTTATCAAAATGACTAGCATTATACTCTAAAACTAAATATTCATTGTTTTGTTGATATGTGATTTTTAACTTAAATTCATAGAGTCATTTCTGATTCATAATCCTCCTAAAAGTTCTCTCTAAAGCTGAGTCATAGAGGTTCAAGGTCTACAGCTCCTGAACTAAATATACGAATCTAAAGATTTAACTAATAAAAAATATATCTAGTACTTTAACCACTTAAAAATATTTCGATATTTTAGATTTTTTTTAATTGAACACATAATAATTAAACACACTTGATAATAACAATACAATTTCCAAATCTAAGTCTTACAGGCTCAAATAAAAATCTCCTAAAGTTATTATCGAAGTTTTCCCAACAACGACACCAAAAACTTGACCTGAACCACAATTATACAGTTATTTAGTTTTCTGGCCAAAAACTTGACGCGGTTTATTTAGGCGGCCAGTGTGCAAAATGGATATGTTATAGAATTTAGAATTGATTTATATTTCACACATTAGGGGTTTTTTGTAAGTATATTTATCGTTTCAAGTAATATAGAGCTTTTTTTAAAAACTCAAGTATCGATCCCACAGGGAAGCGAGGTAAGAAATCTCTTATGCTAATTCTAATTTACTACTATTAGGCCTTAATTTTGAATTTTTCAAAAAGTTTCAAATTTACTCTAAAATTAAAGTTCACTAAATTAAATAAAAAATAATAACCAAGGAAACTGGTTAAATTTTGGAAAGTTCTTATATAATCAAAATCTCTTTCCCCTTGTTATGTGATCATCATCAGTATAGGAATCAAATGTTTAAATGTTAAATGTAATTTTGTGCCAAATATAGGCATACATATTTTTTACCCTCTTCCGAATGCATAAAGAACATTGGCTAATATAAAGTAACGTTATGAATGTTTTCAGGTTATGTAGGGTAAGTTGTAGTCTCTTACTTCCAGATTACTCATTGTGCCCTCTCTATAGGACTAATCAGTTATTATTAATTACTCACATTCATTCTTATTTATTTAAAAATTTTATCTTTTGAGTGCATCAACATGTTTGTAGCATATTTCCATAAAATTTTTCATCTCGACTATGAAAGAGACAGATAAACATCAAAATTTTCATTTGCTCTATTTGGTCCCATAATAATATGAGTGAGAAACATATATGTGGCAATAATACACATCTATGGGGAAATACGATAAAATGTTATCATCAATAGCCAACATGCAACATGAGTAAGGTGAGGTAGAGAGAGTATGCCTAAAACCAAAAAGAAAAAAAAAACAAAAATCTAACATTTAAGGCTTAACAATGAGCTCAATATATGTACGAATGAAAATGCTTCAACGCCTTGTCATATGTTAGATGACAAATCAAAATATTTGATCTATCTTATATATTCAGCATAATGCATAGATGCATAAAATTTTTATAGATATGGAATATAAGATGGAATGAATAACACCTTGCATAACATATCATTTTGTTATATATTTTTATTTTAAGTTTTGAATCTTGATGCTCAATGAAACTTTAATTCAACATCCACCATAATATATTTGTAATACAAAGCATGCCCATCAGTAAAAAAATCTATTTATATGTGCCTACATCAAATTTATACATTTATTTCTTCATCATATATAAGCTTTCTAGCCCTAAAGTATCCCATAAACTAGCTCCTTTCATTAGGCCTATAAATTGATTAAATTACTCTTGTATTTTTTTATTTTGATTTTAATACTAAGTATTCTAATTTCATCAAATAAATCATAGTATTTTGTGCAGCAATTCCAAAAGGATCATTGAACTTCCCTTCATAGTTTATAAGAATTTGAAGTTGTTTCTTTAGGATGCTCATCCCTACAGCTTCAATAAATTGAGAGTCAACAATTATGAATAGTATTTTTTTTGTATAAGTTTATTTGGTCTTCGTTTAATAGTGTGGAGCTCATTGAAGCATCAAAATGAGAGTACTTAAGTGGCTCAAAATCCCCATGCAAAGTTCAAATTCAATTAAATCCCTTCTTATCTGATCCAACCCTAACTGCATAAATATTAAAAATTACAAGTTACTAATTCACATTCCAGATTTAGTGATAATCATTTATTAATAATTGATATTTAGTTTGTTGTTAAAATGAAGGTATATGCAATGATCATTAATCTTATTTTAAGTTGATAAAATAAAGAGATCAAAAGATTATTAATTATATAATACTATAGAGAGAGAGAGAGAGTACAAAACAGAATGTTAGAAAAATCCAAATTTGAAATTTAACAAGAATGTTTTGTGATGACTTAAATGAGCTTACTGATTATATAGCTTTTGTTTGAGTTTATGTACATAGCACTTTGTGTCCTTGATGTACAAGTTTAATTTTTAAGTATTTTCTATTTTGTTGCTCTATATTGTTTTGTTAGACTATGTAAGAATGTATTTTGTGTGTGTCCAATGTGTGCTGCTAATTTGGCACTCAAATTGTTGTAAACAGCGGAGCAAATAACAACAATGGCGGTGCTACATCGGTTTCATAGTATTTTCTTCTTTTTTTTAGCATTGGTGAAAATTATAGATAAAACATGCTCAAACTATTGTTAAAGTCAATTGTTTTTCATTTGATCATATCTTATCACTAAATGAATTAAGAATCTCTCCTTATACCAGGATTTTAAAACAAATCAAATAAACTAAAATTGTGTTTTAATGATCTTAAGTGCACTTTCAACTAAGGCTTCATGAATATTTATTTTCTATTACTAAATAATTAGTTCAACACGTTGGGGCTCTTTGGTAGCCGATTCTAAGAAGGATTTATACATAATTTATGCTAAATCATAAATCCTGCCAAACCACAAAAGAGGCATGCTTAAATTATACATGTTCTCAAATCTAGGATTATCAAATCCTGTAGGAAGAAGAATTTATATGATTTAAAGAAGCTGAAGGGTGTGGGGAGTTGGTAAATCTTACAAAAATTGCCAAATAATTTTTCAAAATTTATTTGGACTTATCTATTAAGATACCAAATAATTTTCAGAATTTAACTCCCTTCAAAATTTTATAAATCCAAATTTATAGAATTTATTGAATTTTTTGTCAAACTAAATCTTAGGGCTTGTTTGGGGCAGCTTATAAGTGCGGGGGGGTATTTTTTAAAATGTCGCGGTACCGTTTGGATCTCACGTTTTGTCTGTTTATCCGAAAACACAGTTTCATTTTTACACTAAAAGCAGGCTGCGGATCGACCTGCGGGTCACATTTCAGAATAAGCTGTTTTTTCTGAAACACACTAGCTGCATTAAACGCACCCTTAGTTGCAGTCAAGTAATGATGTAATGTTCCCTTTTATTTTACAATGGAACAAGGCTATCGCCATGAAACTACCTAGCTCGACGTCAGCTCATTCTATTGTAGAATACACATTTCAGAGAGGAAATCTCAATAAAATCTCACCACTACCTTCGAGCGCATTTTCTGTCCAGACTTCTGACGTAGCTCTACATGCCGCGAAGGTTATTTCTGAGTTATTTTCATATTATTTCTGGGTTATTTTCAATAATCCTGAAATAACCTAGAAATAACCCAAAATAAAGACCGCGGGTTATTTCTTGGTTATTTCGGGATTATTAAAAATAACCCATAAATAATTTGAAAATAACTCAGAAATAACCTCCGTGACACATAGAGCTAAGTCAGAAATCCGCACAAAATAATTAGGCCCTACCTTGACCTATGATATAGCAACCTTATCAAAACATAAAAATCAAATAGTTATTTTTTAACTTATTTCTTTATTTATTTATTATGAATATGTCCACCCACCATCCTATAATATCTCAAAAGGACATTCTGCAGCAAGCGAAATCTAATTAGAAAAAAAATCTAGTGAGGGAAGCCGACGATTTAAAAACTCTCCCACTAATATGTTAGCGTAAGATGCAATGAGTGGATCGTTCGTACAGTTATCCTGACAAATCCTTAAATGATTGCCTTTCTTTTTACTTAAAATATTTTAGTTGGCAGTAACTGTACTGACCTGTGCTTCTATACGCTCTCCATTAAGGAGAAAAATTTTATATCCCAACTCCAGACTTAGCTTTACGCTAGAGCTAAGTTTTGATAATATATCGTCATGTGTGTTATAACGAGCTTATCTAAAAAAAATATTAAAGTAAAACAATAGACTTCGCAATAACTTCGTAATAATCCCGAAATAACTCAGTGATTCCACTTAAATAATCCTGAAATAATATTTCACTTCAATTATCCTGAAATAACCTCTGCGATGTAACACACGTGACAACATATTATTGGAGTCCGCAAGTAGAGCTATGTCCGGAGTCATATTTAATACAAAAAGCTTAGATTATTAAAGATTTTTTAAAAATGGTATAATTACATGCATAGAATCAAAATTTTGCAATTAAAAAATTAATGTTCATGTCATTTTTCCGAACAATTAAACCAGTAAATTTACATGCACCACGATCAAAAGATTCCAAATTTGATAAACACAGAAATTTTAGAATTGGATTTTATTGTTAAGTTGGATACTTGAGTAAGAACTTGAAAAATGAATGAAATTGTGCGCTAATTTTGTAAATAATAAAGTTCGGAGTTCTTTAAATATTTATTATATTCTTAAAATTTACGATCTCTTCTCTAAGAAATATATTACTTATATATCATACTTGAGGGTTTATATCCATCTAATGGTGGTGAAATCATGTTAGTTTTGGTGTGTTTTTATGCGTTGAATTCTTATTTATTTAAATTTATTACTGTTATCAATGTTTAAAGAGATTTCAATTACTTTCCAACTAGGGCTATAAACGAGCCGAGCTTGAACGAGCTCAGGCTTGGCTCGTGTTCGGCTCGTTCGAAATAGCTCGTGTTCGAAATCGGCTCGTGAACAGTGTGTTCGTGTTCGGCTCGATTTAAATATTTGTGTTCGTGTTCGGCTCGAAATTGGCTCGTTAACTAAAATTGAGAAAAATAGATGTAAAGTGTGGGATTCGAACCTGGATCAAATCTATACAAAAGAAGACACTAACAACATTGCCACATGAAGTATTATGATTTAAACTTAGACATAAATATATATAATATATTATCATATAAATAATATTTGTAATATATTGTTATATAAAAAAGTTACATAATTTTTTTTTCGAGCCGAACACGAGCGAACAAACTATTGTTCGTGTTCGGCTCGTTTACATTTCGAGCTTAAAAATTTGTTCGTGTACGGCTCGTTAGGCTTAACGAACGAGCCGAACACGAGCTGTTTAACGAGCCGAACACGAGTTGTTCACGAACAATGAGCCAAATTGACAGCCCTATCTCCAACATTATTATACTAACACAAACTAATAGTTGGGAGTTAGCCTTTTAGCGTGTGGTCTAGTATGGTTCTACTAATAAAAATTCTCTCAATCATTAGCCCATGCCATTTGATTCATTTTATTTTACAACATTGTGTTGGTCCCCCAAACAATTGATTCCTTCAATTATTTTAGTGGGAATGTGATCAAGGGCTAACTTTGAAAGGAAAATTCTCCAATGTGGGAGCTTTTGTATGTCATCTATAAAGTTAGATTATGGTTGTTTATTAAGATGGCTAATTATTCAATTTCACATGAGGTCAAAATTAATCATGCAAATCATAATTTATTTTTGGGCCAAGATATTCCTTCAATCAGATAAAATTTTATTTGTTATTACTATAATAAAATCTTGCGAGAGAGCTAGGTAATAAATATATCAGTTTTGTATCATATGACTGATCTGTCATTGTGGCAAAGTTTAAAAATTAAGTTACTATCATTAAAATTTAGTAAGAAGACAAATACACTCTAAATGATAGAAAGATATTATCGAAAGCACAATCTCATCTAGGTGAACATCTAAGATTTTGAGGCTAAGTGTGGTCATAAAAATTGAATGGAAGCAAATAAACTTGATAAATGTTGATTGCTTGGTTCAGCATTACATGGAAGATTTGTTATCATGGCTAAGAAGGATAAAGCGGTCTCCACTAACAAACCATTCCTCTTGCATGGGAGGACCATGACCAATGACTATTCACAAATCTGCAATTGTTAATGTCAATTCAACCATCAAAATTTTAACTCTTCTGTTTAATTGGTTTTATGACATTAAGATATAATCAATGTTATGTATATGAAGTTCGTTAAGCATATATTTCAAATATAATGATTACCAACATACCATCATTATTGACTACCCAAACCAGCTATTGCTCATTTGACTTGATTGCCCAATGTAGAGGCATGATTATTTGTTTTTTTTTTCTTTTTTTTTAATCAGAAGAGGGTGTAATCTAAGTCATTTGTTGTTAAAAAAAATACTACGTACCCGACCTAACGTTTCATAAAGCAAAATAAACTATCAATAATGAAATAAATATATAATTCAATTAATTTAGAATATTCTAAACTTTCACATTATGGAAAAATTTATAGTTATGGTTGTCATGTGAAATTCTAGTTAGGAATTTTAGGTATTCCTAATTTTTTTTTGGACACTATAACATATCAACTATGGCATTGTTTTTATTATCTTTTTAAAAAGGAGATCTTTCTAATATCCCATAACCACCTACTAAATGTGAGCCATTCAAAAATTTTCACTTATTTACTAAAAAATATTGAAGTAAGAATAATATATGTTCAAATCCATAGATAAAGGAACTCACCTTGGACTATTATATGGGGTGAAGATACTCTTGACCAACACCTTTGAAATAATAAATGGTCAGGGAAGGCCTCTAAATATGCTATAAATCATGCTCCTGCTTGCCTCAATCAAGAAAATCATTAAATATATTTTGTCAAACATGAATCAACTACAAATCTACTAGATTAAATATTAAATCATAAAAATATGCTCAGTCAAACACGCATTAATCCGACATGGTTGAAAATATCTGATTTAATCCATGTATCACATAAGTTCATGAATATTTTTGATATGTCAATTAATCATCTATCTAGAAGAGATAATGTCAATAAATCATAACAAACTTATTAGTGTGCCACTACAAAGTTAATAGAGTTTTATTAACCATTAATTAAATGCATGTCAATTTTCTTATGTAAGGTAATTGACCATCATTGTAGCTTTGTAGGATAATATTAAGTTGTTAATGAACCATTAATTACTTTTTATATCATTGCTAACCTATGGGTTTTTTCATTACATATCAATATTGAAGATGCTTCAATTTAACCAATTCTTATTTTAAACTTTTGTTTTGGGCCTTATCTTGAAAATTTATAAAGGTGAATGAATTGGGAGTAGTTCTCACTTCCCCTAATCGATGAATTTGCTCTCCCTCTCATATAATCAAAGAGATTAGTATTCTTCCATATATGTAATTCAAGCTCTACTCTAATAAGGCCTTGCTAAAAAGATGTGTCACTAATAAATAAGAATTAAGCACACTTAAGGAGAAGGTGAAAGGTTTCTCTAAACTTAATCTCATCTTATTACATGCTCATGTAAAATAATTTTATGATGGTATAAAATTGCAAGGACTTAAGATCCAACACGAGAACTAAAAACATATGTGTCTACATGGAGTTATTCCTAAAAAGATGTTAATGGTTAAACCTACAATTTGTTCTAGCACAAAGTGTATTTATTTGTGTATGGCATATCCATATGATAAAAAACAACAAAATCTCATTTAAAGAAACATTATTTTTATCTTAATGTGTAATTACTTATATTAGTTATATAATGCATATAAATGTCCTAGAATATTACACCATTTTTTAATGTTGGCAAGAATATCGCCTTTCCTCCAAGAGGAAAGACAATGCCCCAATAGGAAAAACAAAAGGAGTAAGAAATTCACAAACCTACACTATGATGAAGATGAGTAAGGCAAATATTAGTGAAGAACATGGAAGGTATTTTTTGAGATTTGGTCATACAAAATGCATCAAACATAAAGAGTTAATAGCAAATTGCAATTTAATATTGATGTGAATGCAAGTTATAAGAGCCATGCAAATAATCACAAAATTATATTACAGTAAGAATAAGGTATAAAGTATTAAATAGAATAAAATTGACAGAAATTATATAGAGCCATGAACAATGCAATGGAGAAGAAAAAAACTTTAAATACTAAAACAATTTCAATACTTTGACTGAGTTTTCTTGAGGTGTTTGAAAAAATGGATGAAAGAAAATTCAAAATTAACCAAGTTCTTAAGGTGCATTAAAAGACTGAAGGTCCAACACGCAACAAAAAATTTTTATTAATATGAAATTAGAGTATTTGAATGTGATGAAATATTTTTGTTGAGGTGACTTATAATTAAATTAGTATGAGAGAACTTATCGTCACAATAATGAATAATGAGAGTGGTGACTATACGAGAGGAACATGTATTAGGTATTTTTTTGCTCTTGATACTTAGAAAATTTAGGATTTGTACAACATAGCACAAAAGTAAAATGTAGAGTTATACTCTAACTATTGAAGCTTATGCATTTTCTGGTGGGATAATATTTGTTCACCAACACCATAGTGCCTTTCATAAGATATTTTATCCAAGTAATCGGGCACCACATTTTGAAGAATAGTATGTCCTATAGAAGAAAGAGAAAATTGCTTAGAAATGGGTCTAACCACCTGGATGATGAAAGCCTTCTTTCAATCTACAGAACTAGGGTTTTCCCTTATCTTGTGGCTGTGAGATAAGGTTTATTTTAATTATGGGCTCTTGCTTAATGCAAGGGCTAGACCTCAAAGTTAATTACATCCTTAAACTCATGAAACCTGAAAAAACTTTCGATTAATTTAAGGAGTAGAATTATGAAAGGATTTAAGGGATTTGAGCTCAAAGGGGTGGAAGAACTTGATTATCTCATAAAGAAAGTTTGATATTTAAGGAGTGATATTTTAAAGGATTTGAAAAGATTAAATTGATATTGTTTAAATTAAATGAATAGGGTTTAAAGGATGAATCAATAATATTTATAGTTTGAAAAGATTGGAATTATGATTTAATGGGTTTGATACGGTTCACAAGGATGAATTAGTGACATTTAAAATGATAGACATGAATTAATCAAAACCCCTATAATATAGGATAACGTAGGAAAGATTTTTAGATGAAAATTTAAACATAAACTTTTGTCATCCATCCTGGGAAAATCGATATCTGTCAACTATAACCACCCTCATAACCACGAATCCCCCTTAAAAGCCATAACTCAAGAGATTTTTCATCTAGAAGAGGTTTGAAATACCTTCTTCAGTAGCTATGGGTTACACCCTTCTAAGGTATTCTCTTTAGTATCAGGGGAAGGTTTAGGTGCTTTGTATGTACTAGTTCTTAATTCTATCTTGGTACCTAAACTAGCCTAGGATTCTATTCTCAGAATAACCTAGGGCAAATATATGACCCTGAGTTTTGGTAGCTATGTTAGCTAACCTAGGGTTCATGTCTGATCTTTCTAGGTTCAGTTTCAGTTCTTTATCTTGGTATATTTTAATTGTTATTTGAAGTTCAATATTCAATTAATCATTTGTTTCAATTTCTATGTCTCGTCAGACATGTTGGATAATCAAAGTTTTTTAAGTTTGAAGGTTTGTTATTTTCTTTTTTTTAGAAGGAAACAACCTGGAGAGGGACGTTCATTTTTTATTGTTGTTTTTAGTTAATTTTTTTTAAACATGAAAAATGTAAAGAAACGTGCATAATAAGGAAAAATATGATAAAACAAACATAAAACATGAAAACATGCATAAAATGACCTAATTCTAGCCTTGGATTAGACTTGGGCTAATTTAGGGCAGTTCAATTTTAAATTGGGTTGACCTAAGTTAGTTGTGGGTGCTTTTATGATTTTCTTGAGTCAAGCTGGATTGACCTAGATAGACTTGGGTCTGGATTGGGTTGACCTAGGTTGACTTAGACTGACACGAGTAGGTTACAATTTAATTTTGGTTGACTCGGGTTAATTTGGTTGACCCGGGTAGATTAGGATTTGATTTGGGTTGACTTGGATTGACCCCTATATGTTAGGGTTTCATTTGGGTTGAACTGGGTTGACTTGAGTTGACACGGATATGTTAGAGTTTGATTTTGATGGACCCGAGTTGACTTGGGTTAACCCATATATGTTATGATTTTATTTCGATTGACCCAGATTGACTTGATTTGACCTGAGTAGGCTAGGATTTGGTTCAAGTTTACTCGGGTTAAGCTAGATTAGCCTTGGTTAGCTTTTGCTTTTCGAGTTAAACTGGGTTAGCTTAGGTTTAGTTTGGTTTAGGGTTTAGGCGAGGTTGGGTTAGGTCTAGGTTCGGTCAGACTTGGGTTAGGTTTAGGTTTGAGTTAGGTTGGGTCATGTCTGACTTGGGTCAAATTGGGTTAGGTTTAGGTTTAAGCTAGGTTGGGTGGGTCTGGGTTGGGTCAGCCTTGGTTAGGTTTAGGGTTTGGGCTAGGTTGGGTCAGATCAGGTTTGGGTTAGGTCATACCTAGGTTAGGTTTATGGTTTTGGCTAGGTTGAGTCAGGTCATGGTTGGGTCAAACTAGGGCTAGGTTTATGGTTTAGCTTAAGTTGGCTATATCTAAGCTTGGTTGGGCCTTGGTTGGGTCAGATCTGGGTTTAGGTTTTCAGGTTTGGATTAGGTTGGGCTAGACCCAAAACTGGTTGAATCAAGGATAGGACAGGTCCCGGTTGGGTCAGACTAGGTTAGTTTGGGCTAGACCTAAGCTAGGTTGGGTCTAAGTTGGGTCAAGTCTTGTTTAGGTTATACCAGAGCAAGGTTTTAGGGTTTGGTTTAGGTTGGGCTAGACCTTAGCTGGGTCAGATCTAGGTTGGGCTAGGTCTGGGTTGGATCAGACCTAGGTTAGGTTTTATGGTTAGGGTTAAGTTGGGTCAGGTCAAGGTTGGGTTGGACCTAGGTTAGGTTTAGGGTTTGGGCAAGGTTGGGTCAGGTTTAAGTTGGGTCAGACCTAGGTTAGGTTTAAGGTTCAAGTTATGTTTGGTCAGGTCTGAGGTTAGGTTTATGGTTTAGGTTGGGTTGAGTCAAATTTGGGTTGGTCAGACCAGAGCTAGGTTTAGGATTAGGGTTTATGGTAGGCTAGACCTGATCTAGGTAAGGCCTAGGTTAGGTCAGTTCTGGGTTGGGTCAGACTTAGGTTAGGTTTTAGGGTTTGGGATAGGTTTGGCTAGACATGAGTTGGGTCGGGTCTAGGTTGGGTCAGGTCTTGGCTGGCTTTGGGTTTAGGTTTTGTTGGGCGAGACCTAAGTTGGTTCGGGTCTAAGTTGGGTTAGGTCTTGGTTAGGCCAAACTAGGGTTAGATTTTAGGGTTCAGGTTAGGTTGGGCTAGAATTGAGCCAGGTCAGGTCTAGGTTGGGTCAAATGTGGGTTAGTCTTTAGGTTTTAGTTTAAGTTATAGGGATTAGGATTAGATTGGGTTCAGGCCAATCTGAGTCAAATCTAAACCCAAGCCTAATCCAAAGTTATTGAGTTAACATTAACTAGATTTTTAACTCAAATACTTAAATAAAAACACTTCACTTTTTAAAAGGAAAAGTGGAAACGACGGTTTGCCAGAGAGCTGAGACTCAAAAAGGCACTCCAAAAAAAATAAGTATTCACTAATTCGAGGTTCCTTCACTTCACCGATTACTTCACACCTCCTAAGCAAGCATACAGAGCACCTTTAGAGGGATGATAAACCACCTTTTATAGGTGGCGGTGGCTGTCATGAACCATTGATCAAATGAAAGATCGATAGTCCAGATTATTCCGGCGATTGTCACAAGTTTTTAGCCATCCGATTTAATGGATAGTTGGAATGAGAATCCAGGACAAAGACCATGGATCAGTGAAGTAGGATTGAGGTTGTGGCCATGCCTAAGGCGGGGCATGGTCATGCTCCAGGCCTGACATGACCACACCTAGCAAAAAAGGGGCAAGTGCGCTACTATTAGAGTTTGAAGGTATTAAGATATTTTCAAAAGGTCCATATGACTACTAAGGTTGCAATTGACCCAAAAAAGAGGTCAACAAATAAACTCTTAATATGTGTGGCGAATTATTCAAAGTATGACACACATATTCGCGTTGATCGAAGCAATCAACGAAAGATTTGCATTTGGATTTTTTTGGAATTGGGATCCACAAGGGGTTTTTTGGATTTACCTGACCACATTAAAACTAAAAAAATCTTGTGGATTCTCATTCAACCTAAAAGGTGAACAAGATGAATATATCAAGAAAGACAACACTGGAGCATATCATTCAGCCTTAATATTCAGAAGGAATATAGGAAGAAACTTATCTTAGGAGGAAAGCACATTGACTCACATTTAACTCATGATAGAAATATTTAAGATTTAGAACGTCTATGCTCGATGGGAAAGCATAAGGACTTACATCCCACCTAAGATGAAAAGTCTTAAGATTTGAAAATGTCTATGCTGGCAGGAAGGCATAAGGACTTACATCCCACTTAAGAAGGTCTATGCTCGGCAAGAAAGCATAAGGACTTGCATTCCACCTAAGATGGAAAGATTTAAAATTTGATAACATTTATGCTCTGTAGAAAAGCATAAGGACTTGTATCACACCTAAGACAGAAAAAATTAACATTTTGAACGTTTGTGTTCAGCAGAAAAAGATAAGGACTTACATCCCACTTAAGACACAAATATTTAAGATTTGAAAATGCTTATGTTTGGAACCAAGGGATGGGAGTTCTCTGGAAAGGAAACTAGCCTTTTGATTGAGACCTAAAGCTAAGTATCGTGTGTATGTCAGTTGCGACCAGTGTGGGTGTGAGATAAATAAGAAATAATTAAGTTATATTAAGTTTTATCTCAATATCTTATAAATTTTATGCTCTCATTCCATTCATAATTTACAAATAGTGTTATATATCAAATTGATCGATTTGACTCATAAAATTTAATAAAATTAATTCGGTTGAAATTTGAGAGATGCAATGTATAAAACTGGTTATTAAAATCACCCCTCCTTATAAAATTTTGTTCTCGAAATACATGAATTCTACACCAACTATATATATATATATATAATGAAGATGAAACATTAAAGTAATTATGAATGTTTGTATCTTGTTAAATGATGACAAAAACATATCAAACTTTATGCATCGGCATCAGTGGCAACAAACTCTTCCCGTTCCTAGTGATTTAAGGAATAAACCCTTGGGAGAATGTTCTAACTTGGTAGCTCACTACGAATCATGGTGTCACCTTCTGTTATCCTTTGTTGGCTACTTGTAAAGTAGAAACTTCCTAATAATTCCTCTGAGTTGAATCCCTTCTTGGGTTAGCATCTGATGTGGATCTCTAGATAGAATTAACGCAATTTCTATTCTAATGTCCAGGCTATCTACATAAATAACACACCTTCAACCTAAAAAAAAATCACCACGATGTTGCTTTCAACACTTACCACCGAGCTCTATAGCACTACTACCGGCCTGGCTAATAACTCCTCCAATCCAGGACTTTATCTTCTTCCCAATAGACTTTCCTTCTCCTAAATGAAGTGTTGGTGTGACTTCTTTCAAACTCTTCCTCTTGTGCAAATCTCTATGCTTTTGAGTCTGTTGAAAATCAATCTCCACCTGCTTAGTCCTCTTCCTCATTACTGAATAATTTTCAATCTCAAGTGACACTAGTGGCTGCCTAACTGAATTCTTCAACCCAAAATGAAATTTGTAGCATTTTCCTCCTACATTTGGAATGAGGTATACCTCAAAAAAATATTGAACTCTACTTCGTATTGCATAACTGATTGGTCTCCTTGTACCAAACTAACAAATTTATTATGCATATATCTTCTAGCCGACAGTGGTACAAACCAATCTTTGAAGGTTCTGTTGAACTTGTTCCACTGCACCAAGGTCTGATTCTGCCTCCAAAATTCTGCATCTGGCATTGTCTCCATCTTTTAGCTTCCCCCTCAAAATCAAATGTAGCAAGGGTAGCTCTCCTCTTTGATGGACATAACGACAAATTAATAGTCTTCTTTACTCTTATTGGCAAGTTATCAGCTTCTGCTGGCCCTCATACTCAAAAAAATAAAGGTGATCTCATATCTTGAAAGAACTTCAAGTACTTATCCATTGGTGCCCCTCCACTGCTACTAGATTGAGATTGAAAATTATTAATCAACATGGTCAACATTCATCATATCAGAAAATGCACCAGCATTGAGGGGTAAATTAATTCTAGGTTATCATCTATGAGATTTTCCTCAAGATCATCGATAATTCTAAAATAACAAAATTTTAATTTAACAAGACTCATTTAAATTTTTTTCCTTCTATTTATAACTTGATTGAATCATTATATGGGCTCTTTCCCTAAGATTCATATTATTTAATCTATATCTCTCACTAATATGATTTTTTTCATAAAACAGCTTGAAATTAACCAAGACAAGAACATACAGTTAGACGGAGGAAAGTAATTCTCTACAATTTTATTTCTATCACAAACAATTTAATAATCAAATTTTCATGAAAGTGTCACTAAAGAAAATAATGTCATTAACAAAAAAAAATTGTACATTTTTGGTTGTTGTTCTCGCCTCCTATACCCTTTTGCTCATCTTCTTTTAATCTTGTTAAAAAACTTAAAACCTAAAAATATATTAAAAAAAATATAATGAGTTATCTAAAGATAATCTATGAGTAATTACACTGATAAACTATAATAACATAAGAAAATGATCAATATGTATGCTGGTTTTTCAAATCACTATAAGAAATCTTGGAATATGTTAATCTTTTAAATTTACATAAGAAGTATTTCAATATACTAATGTATTTATCAATGACCTTTAGTAAATGAAGATACTTTAATCATTTACATACATTTATTTTAAATTTGCTTTTACTTTTATATTCTTTACATATACATTTGTCTGTTTGAGGATCACCGTCAATAAAAACTAACACACATCTAGTAATATTTTTCCGTCGGCATAGCATTCAGTGATCTAAACATCATAATTATCTTGTGTGAAAAAACTCTTATTTGCCATTGACTAATATTATCCTATCAACACAACAACTAGTGATGTAAACATCACAATTGTTTAGGGTGACAAGCTCTATCTACTCGTCATGATCGATATTATCCCTTTGACACAATTGTTAGTGATCTAACTATCACAATTTTTTTTGGGTGGTAGAAAAACCTCAATATGCGTGGGTACACTAGTGTCCCCTACTTGTACCATTAGAAGGTGAACACCTCATCTAAACAAACACATATAAACATTCATATAGAAGTTATTTCATTCTTCATAACATGCATTCTTCCGAGACATTTGCATTCATCTATTAACATGCATATTTACTCTATTGTGAAACTATTTATCATATATGTCTTTGATGTCATTCACTTCATTTATCTTATGCATTTTTCTTATATCATGCAAATCTTTCCTATCATGCCTATCTTGCATCTCATGCATATCTTTTCATATCATGTTTTTCATAAGTATCTTGTATCTCATGTATATCTTGCAATCTTTTCTAGCATGCATATCTTTCATGTCTAACAATATGAAAGATCTAACTAAACTGGAGCATGCATGGAGTCCAAAGTACATTTTGAAATAAAGAAGATTATTAAAACTTAGAAATATAATTACTCACCTCAGTTGCTATGCTAGATTCTTAATCTTCAATAATTAATTGACATCGCTATAACCTTTATATTGATATTAATAACCAATGAACAAAAATCAAACTTTAAGCTTTAAACAATTTTTGTTAATCAAATTATTCTTCTTAAGTTAACATAGGATTATTTTACCTGAAATTTATGGAGTCATCCTACGACAAACTTCTAGAAGCTTGCCTCAAGCTCACTGACCCAGGTAAATAAACTGAAATTTGTAAATATCTTAGGATTTAATAATATCTAGGCTCATAAAACAATTTAACCAAAAAGTAACTTTCTTGTCTCAAATAGACTTCTCAGCATAACTGGCCTTCTTCGATCCTACCAAAACTTCTTCCATCTTCTTTTCTTTTATTCCTCACTAAAACTTGTTGACATTTTGCTAGAAGTCTTTACAGAAACCCACAAATCAACATCTTTGCTTTTGACACAATCTCATCTCCACTCACCCAATTGGAATGAAAAAGATGCATGATTCATATTAAATCTAAAAATAGAAGTGTGGGGAAGGAAATCAATGCCTCAATTAGCGTGAAAGAAGGTTTCGTACTCACCAATTTCTCCCCAGAGCTCTCTACTGTGAGCTGCAACCCCCCTATTGCGCACTTGGATCGCGCAACTACATGAACCGATTTCATAAGCTCACAACAACTTACAAAACCAAGTTACGAGAGAAGAATTCGAAGGATTTGGAAAAGAAACCAACATTTCGATCAAAACTCAAAGCTAAAAATCGCATGGATGTTTATTTTGAATAGTGAGGGTGCAAAAGAATTAAAGAATATTAAAATTTAATTAAAATTTAATTAACTCAATATCTTATATATTTATATCTCTGTATAGTCATAATTTATAAATAGTACTATATATATATATATATATATATATATATATATATATATATATATATATATATATATATATATATTA
>NEWO01000981.1:80898-110204 GCA_003013225.1 Phalaenopsis aphrodite
CAAAATAATACATAATGGTTAAGTCATCCAAATACTACAAATTTCCTCTCAAATATTGTTTAATTTCATAGTATTGAAATTGACCATCAAAATTAATTTTAATTAAAGAAATTTTTAGTTTTGATTCCTCAAAAATTACAACTGAACTAAAATTTAGGTCCAATTCGAATCAATTCAACTCTAAAAAATTGATATTTTAATTTTCTGAATTTTAGAACAAAACAAATTGTTAATCCAAGCAAGTCACAGGCATCCACGCTGAAGCGCACACGGATTCATGGCTGCATCAGTTCACTAGGATCTGACGGTCAAATTAACCCCTCGGGCCTCCGCTTTTCTTCAGCTTCCCTCTCAGATTTCCTACAACCTCGCCCCGCGTGCCCTCCTCCGCAAACTGCAGCTATGCCGACGGCAGATCGCCTTGCGGCTAGGGTTCTCGTATATTGCTTACTTTTTCTCTGCTTGGATGCGCTCCTCGCGCAGGGGAGACGATGCGAGTTTAGCGCTATCTACAGCAACAATCTTTACAATTACAGCTTGGCGGCGCCCAGCCAGAAGTTTCCCCATGGCGTCATGAGCGAAGACGGGTATCGTTTTTCGCTTTAATCCTTTTTTCTTCCGTTTTGTGGGATTTGTTGAGGCATTTGTGATTTAGTTCGCAAAATCACAAGCGGGTCCTCTTTTGGGACATTTGGGATACCCGTTTCCTTTGGAGGAGATTGAAAGATTACGTTTCAGTTTTTCTCACTGCTAGGTAAGAATGGATTAGTAAAAAAGGGGACGGGAGGTAGAGGGAGTTAAGTTGAAATTTGATGACTATCACTGAATTGTAAAAAAAGTTAAAAACTAGACTCAGATATGTTTGGTGAATCCTTAAGCTGAATTATTGTGAAAAATTGAACGAAAATTTCATTTCTCTAATGCTTGTACAGTTACAAAAACATAAGCAAAAATTATAATTAAACAAAAAAAATGGGTTAATAATAGATTAAGAAATCATGAAATAAATAAGCAACATGTGCAAATCAACTGAAATGAATAAGTTAAGATGTAAACAGAGATTCAAATTTCAAGTTAGTACTGCTATAACTTAAACTATGTCTTATCCAAAGTTTAGGCATCATATATCTACTAAGCGAAGCACTTTCTTCAAATGGTATTTTACCTTTTTATGAATAAGAATTTCCTTCTAAAAGGATGATGCAAGGATTGTCACATAACCCTTTCTCCTTTGTAATCAATAGTAAATTTTGTTTGCTTAAAGCTTCAGAAATAAGCGTCCTCCTTAAATCTTTTTGTCCTCCTTAAATTTCTCTTCTTGTTTATGAGTGATCGAAAGAGTGAAAAAAGGTGGCAAACCAAGTTATGCCAATCCTTAAACGATCCATTCATTTTTTAAACTTTCTCATTATGTTCAGTGCAACTTTATGATTATATTTGAACAAATTGACTTCTATGTCCTTCAAAATTCCTTTGAAAGTTGTATCTCTTCAACATTCTCCAACATAAAATCCAATAATGATTTGTGCATGATGTCCAATACAAATGCTTATTTCTTATCCTAAGTAATTTAAATATGGAATAATTAAAAAGAGATTTTTTTTTTCTTATGTTCGTCAATTTGACAAAGTAATCCAAACCCAGTAGTCTTTTTGACGCGTTAACAGATAAAGGAAAGTTCCTATATCTATAAGTTGAAACATATTAATTTGAAGAAGACAAAGCTGTCGTGGTCCAAGTCTAAGATTCAGCTGAGACAAAAGGGTTGGACTCAATAAGCTCAAATATGGCAGAGTCGCAGACACTTCTTTTCACTAAACAAACCATAAAAATGGTCGCAGTGGAGAAATCCCCATTTTGCTAGTCTTATAACAAAAACTATCAAATTCCAAGCCTATTCGACTTGATAAGTTCAAGTGAACGAGATTTTTCTTGATTAGTCTAAAGGTCATAGAAATGAACATTGCTGAAGAAAGCTTCAAGCTAAGCTCACTGTCTTGCTTAAATTAAATAATCCCAAACTACTTTTAAAAAATCTGATGAAGCTTAAGACACATATTAGATTAATTCTCTTCTTCAACAAGCCTGCCAAAGCAAATAACTTGGGGGCCAAAAGAGTTATCCTACAGTTTATTCAAAGCTGAAGGCTGAATGAAAGAAATACAATCGTCAACAAGTTCGATAAAACACTAAGTGCAGGATTGATTATTTTCTTGTCACCGACCTAATACAAGCCTAAAAAAACTTGGTCACAAACATACATTTTTTAATAGATGTTTGAAACTAAATGTCAATAAAAGGGGCAAACAAAATAAAGAGGAAAGGGAAGATTTCACTAATAAAATGATAAATAAGTAAAAATCTCAGAGCACACCAAATCAAACTAAGTACAACATATATCACTAAAAATGAGACTGTTGAGCTCGAAGCTGTGCCATGATCTCCATAAGAGCATGATATTCTGTCTTAGCAACCCACAACTCCTCTAGTGCTCGAGTCATGAATAACTCGAAAACTAATAAGACTTGGTGACAAATCTAGTATCGTTGCTGCTCCCTCTCAACTACCCGTACTTTTATTGTGTGCTCCACCTGAAGGCTAACTTTGCATGACATATTATCTTTAATTTCTCCCAGAAGGTGCATTATGTGAGCCCTCAAACTCTCGATCTCGCTTGAAGTATCAGAGGAGCGTTGGAGAGATCTCTTGAGGGCTTCAAGCACCTCTCCAACTCATCCCGTGCAACGTCAGTTGCCTCACGACATTTTATAACCTTTTCATGAAGGTCAGGTAATAAGAAATTGACCTGAGTAATAATAAGAGCCCTGAGTCTGCATACTAAAAACTCTAGCTACCGGCATACCACCTCTTAATATGTAAGCTTTGAGCCATTCAAACCAAAGAGTACTAGGAAGTCCAACATTGTATTTGCGTTTGCTATAAAACTCTCCAAAGACATAGGTGATTCTGAGTCTCATTCAGATATCAGTCTCCAAAAAAATGTCAAGGCGCATGCATGTCCCATTGCTTAGGAATTATAAATGAAGGGCGTTGGTAGCAAATGTTAGACTTATAATCTGCTCATACTGGTGCTATTTTGAGAGAAACATTAAATATCAATATGTTATAATGCAAGCACATATACATATTAAGATAAAATAAGAGGATATTATCTAAACTCGATCTTGTAGCATCCACTGAAGAGCTATCGAGGAGACGTATATTAGGCACAATAGGTAAATCAAGGGAGGTGAAACTTAGCATCAACTCATCAAGTAACAAACCACATCAGCTAATATCCTAAGATCAGAGGAAATCTCCTCTGGTGGTACAAGGGGCAAAGGAACACGGTCATCCAACGAGAGCTATATGAGAGAGGTATACTAAACATGATAGATAAATCAAGGGAGGTGACACTCATCAAATAACAACTCCACGTCAGTTGATATTCCAAGATCATAAGAAATCTCCTCTGGTGCCACAAATGACAAACGAACATGGTCATTCGCTTGATCCACAAGAGCAAAAGAAAGCTCCTTATGTGTCTGTCTGCTGAGGGAATATCAATAGAAGTTGGAGGCGACTCCTTAGCTTGTACTCTAATCGACGAAGAGACAACCTCGTCTTGTACTATGAGATCATCTTCTCTTTTATCTGCATCATAAAAAGGATTAAGTAAAGGCAGCTAGAAATGAAACTTTATGAGAGCAATATATGAATAGAGTTTTGCCGATAAAGAAAATAAAAATGATAATAACAACTTTACCTCTGTTTTTTATGGCATGTGGGACATTGCGACGAGACCTTTGATCTCAAGAAACAACTAATTATCTCACCTGACACTCATACCTACGAGCACCGTGCTTCATGAAAGCAAAGCTCACTCTTGTGGGACCACCTGGTGCAGTTATAATGAATCTAGATCTTGTATCAAGCCTGAAAAATTAATTCATAATCTAGAAGTTGTGCAAAACTTGACATGTACGGGTGTTGAATCCATGAAGTGAGCGTCAGTGACTCCCTGTATATGAAATAATCCGTCATAAACTAAAGCCTTAGAATAGCGAAACAAATGAGTCACCTGGTAGACTGATAGCCTTATAAGGTGACTGAACATCTATATCTGTAACATAACCATCCAGGTCGTAAGCTGATAAAATACTTAGTCACTTGCAACAATCATGCTCTAGAGAGAAAAACATATTTGTCAAGGGAGTCTGTGCCATCAATCTTATCAATGCTAAGAAAGTAGTTTGGAAAGAGATCTATATCTAGCTGGTGAACGAGATAAAATATATCTATGACCAAGTGTGATCTGAATAAAAACAAATGCACTCTCTCTCGTTCTAATGTGGAAGAGACTTGAGATAACTGAAGAAATGTAAAAATTCCTCTCTCCAGAAAATAGAGAGGACACTATAGGCATGAGAAAACTCTACGAATGTGAATATGAATCCACACATATAAATATTGCTAGGACCATGTGATACGTGAAGCTCTAGAGAACTAGAATTCAAGATGAGCTGTAAAACTTTGTATATCTAGGCAAACACTACTAGAGCCAAAGACAAACACTCTCCCTATAAAAGCTTGGCTAGCAGCTAACAAAATACGTGAACGCTCGTGGCCCTTATTGGAGGGAAGCATAAGGGTAAACAAATAAATAACCAAAACTATTGCTAAAAATAGCTCCACACATATATTGACATAACTGGGGAAGTTTAAGTCAACGGTGAAGATGGCTTAACATATTTTTTTGATAAAAATCAGCGTGCTGTAACCCCAACCCAAATGAATCACCCCTATGCAGAGCTATCTGATGGATAATCACCCGTAGAAAAATCCGAATTCATATATAAATATAATGCAGAACTCAGTTCCGCCTGCGTATCCAGGATGATCTATAAGCTAAACAACAATGACTCAGAAGCTCAGGGTATACTATTTTCAAATCTAATCTGATCCGGCGTTCACCATCATTAGAGGGTCGTCTATGAAAACGCTTGCAACATGGTGGAATTCACTTCTTATATCAGTGAAAAAAATTGGAAGTCCCGATACTGTCTGCAAGTCCCATACAGTGACAATCAACTCCTCAGGGTAGACCCATTATGTACTACTACCAGGGTCCCAAAACTCAATCATACCTTGAATCCAAACAGAAGAAATCTTAAATTAACCAAATAAAGATACGTAAACTGCCTCGTAAATCCCAACTGCTCATAAAGTATCTCTTTGTGACTATAGAATATATCTGGCATCGACAACATATACGTGTGCTGGACTGGGAACTCGACATCCAAGTGAATCTTTGGATCATTCTACTGTGTGAGTTTAAAGCAGTGACTCAAAAGTTGGGATTGTCTTGGTCGTTCATTTGTATTTGCGACTGTTTATAAGCTCTCATAAGACTTATAACTGATCTGATTCATTGTATTATCCAGATTTTTACACTCTTCATGTTTCATTTTGAGAGTGGTAACCCACTACGCAATCTCCTGAAATTCTAGAGTCTCTAACAAGCAATTTAGAAGAATAGTGGAACCTGTAAAGAATCTATCATAAATGTCTCGGTCACTAAACATATTCTAATACAACTCGAGTTTGTCCCGAATATCAGCATCCTCTTGAGGGTCAAGGCTATCAATGTATGCCCAGATAGAATCTTCACCAGGCTCATCAGGTGGTAGATCATATGATCTCTTCCAGCTAAACATTTTCTGCTACAAGAAATAGATAATCAACATAGTGTTGAATATAAGTAAATGAACAACAAGCATGGTTCGCTCCAGATGCGCCCCGCATCTGTTGGGGGGCAAGGTTTGACAGTCAAATAAAAAAGAGAGGAAAATAAATAAATAAAATTAATTCCAAAATCTTACCTGCTCCTGCCTCTTGAAGCCCATATTGGTTTGATAATTGTTCTCTCTCCTCAATTACAAACAAACGAAGCCCCTTGTTTTTGTTTCATTCCTTCTCACATCGAAACTACTGTAAAAAAACCCACGCCTTCTTCCTCTTCATTTATCTTCTGCCGTAGAGAACGCCTTACCGCCTCTGGTGTTCGAATAAAGGAACAAAACGTGCAAAGACCTTTGGAATTATCGTCTTTCTCTGCTTTGAAACCCATCGTTCGCTTCCCTATTCACATGGCCCTCTTCTACATGTGGTTGCTCCTATTCATCCGCCTTCCCTAGCAACTGAAACCCTTCCATGCCTCAACCTACCGAATGTGCTCCACTATTCATCGCTCCACGACCTTACCTCACGTTCGAAACCCGTCTCCACTCCAATGATCATACTCTTTTTTGTTTCACTACAAGGATATGATTACAACTGGTCAGAGACTTTTGAGGTTCGCTTCTCCTTTCTTTGCTAGGTAGCGCACAAATTCAAAATCTATTTTCCTCATCGCTTTGCAGGCATAATTGAAGACTCCTTTTCTACCCACACTGAAGTCGCCAAATATCTTCTCTCTCACGTAACCCAAAGCTGACTCCTACTTTGAACAAAGCCACAACTCGCTCACTGCCCTAAATCAAAGCCCATCCTCACCATTTTCTCTTTGTTTCCGTTAACTCACTTGAAGAAGTTGAGCCACATTTCATGGTTCTTCTCGCTATGGATTCCCTCTATTCACGAGACTAGACCGCGCCTTCTGCCTTACACGATGCAGTCGTAGTTTCCTCTCAGCTCTCGTGCTTGAAATCGCATACGCGCCCTAGCTATGTGCCTTTCCAAAACCTGCTGCATTTGTCTGTTGCACAAGAAAACACTTTACCCAAGCCCTTCTCTTTGTACTACAATCCTCAAGGCCGAGCACCCAACCCATGAACCCCTTCTTTCATATCCAATCCCGACTCGCTTACCTCATGCCAAAAACCCCTACTTCACTTGTTAATCGAGCCTGAGTACTAAGCCGAGCCCAAAAAAGCAACTAGGCCCATAGTCCCCCAATTTATTATTTTTGCTTTATATTTTATCTTGTAAAAAAAGAAAAGAAATAAAAATCAGAAAAAAGGTGTTATATTTGTTTATTTCATTGTTCATCTTGTCACTTCAACTCTATTGATCATCGTAGGTGATCATCGTCCTTATGAATTAAGTACCATTTAGGGAAATCACGAACTTGTTTGGAATTTATTTTTTAAATTCAGGGGACTTAATATACCCGTTTTGGGAAACACGAGTATCTGTCCTTGAAAATTAAGTATCATTCAGGGAAAGTAAAATACCTATTTGTTGAAATGTTTGAGTGTGGTATAACTCTTGTTGTAGGTGCATTGAAGGTTTATAGCGCCTTTTAAGATCGTGTGTTGGAATATAAATTTTGCTACCGGCTGGAGTGTCTCACGACACCGACTAAAGAGTTTTTTAAGACAATTAGGAATGTTGGCACTCTCCTGTGCCTCCTAATAATAGTTGACGATGGGAGACTGCCGAAATTTCAGGTGATTTGAACTTGTAAATAACAAAAAATAATGGAGTTTTCGTAAAATTATAAAATAATATAAAATGTAGACTATTTGAATTTTAAAATAATTTCTGAAATTTGAGCTTTAAAATTTAGGCCTTAGGGCTTCAAATATTTGGAAATTTAGGCTCTTGGGGCTTAAAAATGAGCTTTTTAAATTTTAGGCTTTTATGGTATGAAAAATTATTCAAATATGAGGCTTTTGAAATTTGAAAATTCGCCACTGGATTCACAATATACCTGCAAACGAATAGAAGACAGTTCCTCTTAAAGCTCAAAGATGTAGCATTGCATGCACTCCAACAAGATAATATGCAAATAAATGTTTATAGTTTCAAATTAATGCCTTCAAAGCCTATGGAAACTTCATGATTATTCCTTAATTTCAATGAAATGTCTTGTAATATTGACGAGTAGTTTTAAAGCTCCTGTAATCAATAAGTTGGACACTCCTTAGTTATATATGATTCAAAATATTTATAAAAGGGAGTCAATTATGCATAATTTCAAATTCTTGCTTATATCTTTTGATATCAAGTTTTAATAATTTATAAAATTCTTTAAGTTATTCAAACTTATGAAGTTTAATCTGCATGGGCTCCAACTAAAAGTCTAAATGCTTTAATGAATAACTTAGGAATGTTGTGCGTGCTAAAGCCAAACTTGTACTCAAATAATTCATATTTTGAAAAGGAATCATTTCGGCTACATTGTTTATAAGGTAGGGTTGTAAGTCCCACTTTACTATTGCGATCCTCATCCTCTTGAGGATTGTAGTTGAGGAGTTTATTTATTTTCAATAATATCGAAATCACATATATACAATTTGCAAGTCTAAATCACCTACTACGATCTTCTTCTTTATTAGAACTGAAGTCGACAAGGCTTATATCCTAAAATGTTTAACAAAACTCAAACGGATTTTAAATATAAAAGTTTTAAATATATTCCAATTCCCTGATGGTGACCACGTTGACTCAAAATCGCTACAAGAAGTTAATATTTTTAAATCAATATTTTCAAAGTAATCAAACAAAAAGTTCTAGGTTAAAATTAACCACGTAAAGGACTTCAAGTAAATTTCATTCATCATCCACAGCAGTTTGTCAAGGATGACAAATTTTTGATTCACTTTAACTCACAAAAGAGTTGATAGTACGAGTGTTCTATTATATTCACACTCAAAATAATTTCATGCCAGTAACAATATGACTTGAGTCTTTTGTTTGCTTGATTTAACCAAATGCTCCACATAATGACGATTATGATCAAAGCCCTCTAACCGAGTGGTTGTCAACAAATAACATCATTATATTATGGTTACGACCGCAACCCGTATGTTTCTAAACCGCTTTCTATCTTTTGAGTTATGAACCATTAGGGAATATCTGATTGGTACAAACCCTTATATTCACTAAGGTCGACTTAAATTTGTCTCCTTAGACAAATGTTCACTCCAGATCTACATGGATTTCTTGGATGACACAAATCTTTGTTGCTGTCAGGGATCTCTCTGTTAGGTTGGGTCAACTAGCGTCTCTGACTAAGTAGATTAGGGACCATGATGACCCAAGATGATAGAACCATGGGATATTGATCGGTTTCTTCATCGCTTCCCCCATCATCCTTTTTAAGCTCCAAGGTGATAAATTTTATAACTTAAATCTTAGATCTGTTGCTACCATATGTTGAATATTCAATGTTAATGACCTACTTATATCGAAAGCGTTCTCCCATTATTGGGAGGGGTAATTAATCATAAGGGCTTTCCCCTATGGGAAACCTCGAACATCAAATCAAATAGTCCTTGGAAAATGAGGGTGAAATCCTTTGGTAGTGTCATATCTACAATCCAATCAGCCTTATGAAAATTTGACCCTCAAACCTCTGAACACAAACACTAGAAATGTGAGAGTCCCGGGTGTCAAAATTATTGGAGCCCACAACCTCAACAAGGAGCGCCTTATGTTTGAAGAAAATGTGGCCGTGAAGACGACCAAATGTCTGGAATATCAGTGTGGGGGATCTCAGAAACAAGATTACGTGGTAGTCTATCTAGTTGGCTTTGGGAAAAATGGGAAATCACTGAAGGGGGCGGAGGAGAAGCTTGTGAGTCTTGAATCTTGATCATTTTGGTGGAAGGAGAAGGTGGCTTGTGTTAACAGAATATGAAAACACTTGATGACTCAAACCTGCAATAGGGCTCAAGCTGTGGATGAGTAATGCACCATATTAACTTATTATTAAACTGTGATGAGAAGATTGATATTAATGTATAAAACTCAGAAAACTCCATAGCGCTCTGTATAGCAATAGGGCACAAGCTGTGTCGTGCTCTGTATAGCACTTACTGCATAAGTACATTTACTTGCAAAGCAAAATGCATTCTTACCATTCTGTACCATACTTAGAAAACATGCTTCTTTGCACATTTAACAAGATTGCTAGAACCTGACATAACTAATTGTGGCAGCTGTTTTATAATTTAAAGTGTTAAAAATGCTGCTTTATCTGTTTGTGAAAAATGCTAGTTTTCACACAGGTGAAAGTGTAATGAATGATAAAATTTTGAAGCAGCTAAAAATGCAGGAATAGAACTTTAATTTTTATTTGTGCTGTAAAAGATATACTTTGCTGATGACCCATTATTTTTCCTTTTCATTGCACTATATGCACATATGCTAGTAAAATATGGCAGCTTAGATGAACAAACTAACTCTTTAAACTTAATTTCTGTGTGTCTAACCTTATTTGGTTCTAAAAGCCTTACTGAAGAATTTTTTGATCCTAGTCTTCTGCTTTTGCACAGTCTACATGACTCTCTCAATGCTACTAGCCCAACCAATCCGCTGGCACTCTTTTTCAACAAATTTCCCACCATCCGTAAAAAAGTTAGGCTGGTTGTTGGTACAATCTCTCATAGCTTGTTGAGCTTGCTCCTACACTTAATGGCTTTTGGCTATCTCAACAGAATTTATCTCTAGGGCATTCATGATCTTCATCATTAGAAGTGCTCTGTAATTTCCGAGTTCCTAGAATGGAAGGAGAAGTCTTTGTGATTATTATATTGATGTATCTCCTGAAATTTAAATAAATTTTGTTTATCTTTCTGAAACTGAGAAGTTAACTCTAGAAGAAAGGAATATATCACAATGCTTATAGAGGCGCTAATTATGAAATGCATTATTTAGATAACAGAAATGCATGATTTGGCTTCTCTGGATGAGAAGATCGAGGAAAAGATGAAATCAGTTGGGAAGGTTTGGGCGTCTGGCTTGGAGAAAATACAAAGAATTGATTATGACTTTTTAATTGGTTTTGAAAGGGAAGACTTGGCTTATAGTTAGCATGGGTTAATTTAATCAAGAACATATATTTAATCTCGAACATCATAAAATTAGGAATGGAAAGTAAAGGAAGGATCAGTGAGCCCAACGAAAATAGCTGGGTTATGGATTAGAAAGATGACAATGACCATAATGATATGAAATGGTAAGTATTTAGAGTAATAGCATGTATGACTTCGTAGGCCTGTTCTTATTGCTCAATCTTTTCTTTTCTATATTAATTTTTTGTAACTGCCTGACCTGCTTCACATTCTTCTTAGTTGCACCTTATGAATTGTTGTTTTTTGGAGGCTGACCGGTTTCAAGTGACTTTTAGCGTTCATTTTCACTTTGCTTGCATGCATGCACACACACCAAGAACAACCTGATAAATTTGTTTATTTTTCTTCTAAATTTCCCCTCTATGCTCAGTGGTAGTCTATTAGATGCGAGAAGTGGTTTATGATAGATGGAATTCTATGTTATGAGACTTTAAAATCAATTTGTTCTTGACTTTGGCTGACTGAATCAGGTTCTGTATTTTGTCATGCTGCAAAAATAAGGAGGCTGGGCATAGCTCAAAAGATTGAAAATTTTTAAGAAGCATCTAGGAACAATTAAAACATAATACAGCTCGAATGATTCCTTAGCAAAAACATAGAGCAGTTGCTACTTCTGCTGCTGCTAGTCATGTTGATGGTCATGAGCCGACTAATGATGGCTGACCACCCTTTGTTATCTGTTCATCAAAACTATATCACATGAGCTCTATTAATAGATTTTCATTTCTTATCAAGCCAAAGTACAGTTCAGTTAGGGGATTCAAAGTGGCATGGTGCTGCATGTGAGGCCAAGAGACTACTATTTTTGAAACTCTGTGAATCATCAAACCTCAGCCATTTAAAAAATGATGGATAGTGCAACATACTGTAACCGTTTTGTAAATATGATTCATGATAATTGGTACTGCAACTCTTTCATTACTTGGTATCGGGCTCTTGTGCTAAGCTTATGGGGCTTAATCTGGCTTGAGTTCCGAGCAAACTTGCTTAATAATTATTCCTTAAGCTAGACAGATCTTGTTGAGCTTGCTTATGATTTTGGTTTACCTGTGTAAGGTTAACATTGTATCTGTGTGGAGGTTAGGTTGGATCTTGTAAGGATTTTATAAGTTTCTTATTCCACCTTTCCTATTATGATTTTATTTTACATTTTATTGTCATTTTTTAATTCCATTTCATAGTTAAACACTTCATTAACGCTAAGTTCTGTCTAATAGGTTCTACAAGATTTCAGTAAATGAGACAATCCTGTGGTATCAGGTTAGACTTTTGAGGCGTTTTCTTTTTTTATCATTTTTAATTTTAACTTATTTCTATTATTTTTATTGGAGGGTCCTCATTTATACTTCTTATAGTTATTTAAATTTTTGGAATGAAGAAAGCCATCAAGTCTTCTATCTTGTTTTTGGATTTGTCCTTGCCTTTTTTGTTTTGTTTTGATTTCTTTAACCATATTTCTTCAAATTAAACTACTTGAAGTTTATTCTATTCAGGTCATTGATATTCAGCTCATCAATTTGTATGTGAACAGCTTTGCGATCAGATGATATTCAACCATGATCCACCAAGATGTCTGAATTGTCTGGTAGGTACTCATCGGGCTGAACCCTCTAGCTTCTCATATCTTTTTCTTTCTACATTTAAATATTCCTAGATTGCTTACACTTAAAACGTGGCACCTTACATACATCTGGAATGTTTTATGCGTTTTATATACTATTGATAATTTTATAATAGAATAAAACTATTTATTAAAGTTTTCTCTGCCGCTCTGAATATACTTGTGAATGTAGCCATTCTGATAGTGCTAACGTACCTTTATGAGTTCCACTTAATATTTCATTAATTCAAGTAAAATAAATTCATAGGACGCAAGCCATTATTCAGCACTTAACTTTTAATTTTTATTTATATAAGATATAGATTATTGTGGATCAGCAATGCTCCGATTCTGTTCTTTTTTTTTTCTTTGTTTGTTTCTTTATCCATACGTCAATGTGAGCCTTTTCCACTCCATATGATTTTTGTAACCAAGCCAGATAGGAGTTCCTCTAAAATTGGATCTGCACTTATTTGGCATATTTTTTTTTTTCGATTATTTTTTTGGGTTCTTCCTTCATGCTTCTATTTGAAACCTTTTTACTTCCAGTAGGGATGTGCTTTTCTTAAGATGAAGATGCATGGAGAGTGGATGGACCTTTAAAGAAATTGTTCTCATTGTGATTATAAGAAATGTATTTTGGTAGGATTTTTTCTGAGGTGGGATGCGTCACACAGTAAACACTGTACGTCCATTTTCTAGTTAGCTTTGATAACCATTTGTCTTATATTGACCTTGTAGCTGCAGTTTAGAAAAGGGATAGAAAATTCTTAAACTGATGTTTTTTGTTATTGGTGATATTATCTCTTCTTTGTTGATTGGTTATGCTCGATGTATTGAAGGACACCTAAGTCCAAGGTTATTAAATTTATAAGATTTCTAAATGGAATCTATTGTCTCTTTTTTGTTGATTATTTATGCTCGATGAAGTGAAGGACATTTTACTCTAACTTTAAAAACTTTAGAAGCTTTCTAAGTGGAATATCTTTCTTATGTTATCAGTCATATTTTGGATATTATAATGAAAAAATGTAGTAAATGAAACTAAGAACTTCATCTAATTAAATATTCTTTTTTTTTTTTTTTAATTTTAGTATTTTCTTAGTTTGTTTTTATACATATGATGTCCTACAAATCTTTGGATGTGTCTTGATATTAATCAACTGAATTACCTGGTATGAAGTGCTATTGCTGAAGTCACTAATCTTTTTTGGTGAACCTGCTATTTTATCCTTGCTGCGATAGGATTGTGGTGGCCCATTGCGTTGTGGGATGCAGTGCAGTGCACTTACTGCAAAAGACATAGGAGGTACTTCACTTCTGTTTCTTTTCGAATGGCTTCTTCCCCCTCAGTGTTTTTATTTGAAATAAGATTTATTTAATTAAATTGCTCCAATATTTCTTGCTTTAACATTTTCTATTTCCTCATTTCATTGAATAAAATGTGTCTGTTAATACTCGTTCTCTAAAATGAGTTGCATGCTATTCCATTTATTTTGAGGTGAAGAAGGAATTATTGTAGGGACATTTGAAAGTGATCAGTAAAATGTTGGGTGAACGTAAGAATCCTTTACTTTCCTGTTTGTGAGAACCATTAAAAGTTACTAGGTTTTGTTATGTTAGCCCGTCACCAAATTGTGGAGTTCTCATCAACATCACAGGAAAGATTTTATGCAATCTCTTAGAATAAGTTAGAAGATGATGAAGGTATTTACTGAACTTGGATTTGACCTGCTGTTTTGAGTAGATTTTCATTAATTATTAGGAGATACTTTTTTTTGGTGCTTTGTAGGTTATAAATTGGATTCTTGAGGTAGTTAAAATTCAGTGAACATTGAATATTGAAGTACAATCAGCTTTTTTCTATGTGTATGATTGTTAGATGTGTCTTTTTCGAGTGCTTCATAGATGTGGACAACTAATTTCTAAGGGAAACTTCTTGTGCTGGGTCATGATGCTTATTTTCTTCTATGCAATCTTGTATGAAGAGCAAGATAAACTACTGGGATGATGGTAGTTTTTTTAATTTGAGTTGGTTTCTATCA
Source organism: Phalaenopsis aphrodite (assembly GCA_003013225.1). Taxonomy (NCBI): domain Eukaryota; kingdom Viridiplantae; phylum Streptophyta; class Magnoliopsida; order Asparagales; family Orchidaceae; genus Phalaenopsis; species Phalaenopsis aphrodite. Next base: position 95,406 of record NEWO01000981.1, read on the forward strand.
TTGTTATTATTTTTTAAATTGTTTAGCCACTATTTTTTTTGTGCGATCAGAAGTTTGTCAAGTGAGATACATGTCAAATTTTTTGTTTAAGGTGTTAACTTGACCTGTTGCTCAAATTTAAAGTTCATCAGTGTTTCTTGTGGAGTTTCATATCTTGGGATTTTGTTTAATTATCTCTTAGAATGAACTAAATATTGTCTTTAATATTGAAAAAAAGCTTTGTTAAAATTTTTAGTTGATAATGTGCATATTCTTTGTTTTTGTGGTTTTATCTTGCACCTCATGCAAGATTGCATTAGAAATTCTAGATCTTTAGCCATCCTACATTACGTATTCAAGTTTCTTATTTAGTTTTACATTATTGGAAAAGAAAAGAGAGTCAATCTTAATGTTTGATAGTTGATGTGCTGTACTGATTCCCTATGAGGGCGCTACACGACATCTTTTGATTGTGGAATTGCAATTTTAGAAATGGATTTGTACAGTGAGGATGGAAGCCAGTGGATGGCAGTAGCTTGTTATTAGATTGAGAATTTCTTTGAATCTGCCTATGTCATAACCATAGTCCTCTGGTAAGATTGTGTTAAAAAGTCGATATAAACAATGCAAGGTTGGTTCAACTTCAAAGTGCAGCTTTTTTGGACAAGGCCTGTTTGGATATATGCGTTCAGGTGAGCAACCACATCAATAAGAGGGTTTGTTCTGCATTCAATTGGTCACTCTTACTTTTGACATATATGTGCATAGTCCGGATGGTTGGGTTATTATTACTTCAATTGATTTCTATGATTTACAAATGCCATATTTTCTTAATTCTGAATAATGTCGGATGTCTTAAGGTCTAGGATTTACTAATATAATTCTAGGAAAAGATGAAAGTAACAGAAAAACTACTATAATTTATAAATTCCCAACCAGTATTCACACAAAATTAATCTATTTTGATATAAATGCAGAAAACATATTTCATTCGTTTCTAAATTATGATGTAAAAGTTGCTAGGATTTAAAATTCCATGATAAATCTAAGAGCCAATATGAATTATGCAGTAAATAAAATTAACCATAAAAAGGAAATCATATGTATCAAGTTTGACAAAATTTCCATGACGAAACATATACCAATTATTGAGCATTTAAGAGGAAAGGATAAATAGTAGAAGTGCCAATTACGAGATCTGAACCTCTTGTCAGTACAAAGAAAATCGTCCCTCAAAAGCTATCCTCAAGGACTGCAAGTGCTCAAAGAAACTGTATCTAACAACTTATGCTAGTATGGATGGAAAATATGACTTTTTTACTTGGAATACCTCTCGGGTCTTATTTATGAAATTAGTAACTTATGAAATTCCTTGAAGATTACACATTAGAATTTCAACAAGTACAAGCATACTTAATTTTAAATTTTAACAAAACTTCAACATTAAAATTTTTGTTCCCACAACTCCATAAAGTTTCACTCTTCTAGCTACTGTAATGCCAATGAAATGATTGAAATCAATTAGTTGAACAAAACTACAATACCCAGAAAGAAAATATTGTAGCAGGAATGAAGTCATTTAACATGAAATCTACGAAGAGGCATGTGAAAGCTATAAGCTAGTCCCAGAAGGAAATCGAGAAATTGCCACATAAGCTATAACACTTGAGTGGAACAGAAGCACTTTGCAGTGCTTGAAAGAAGCAGAGAGTGCTAGAGCCCACAAGAAGGAAGTGAAGATTGGAATATGAATTGTAGTTGTTGCCAACTTAATTGAAATAACTTGTAGAAGTAAACCAAAGTTTAACAAGATAAAAACAAAGACAGAAAATTCGTTAGACATCAAATAATGCTTCCAATTTTGAAGCGATTGTACATCCATACAAAATTTCATATCATAGTTGGAATATTTTTATTTTGCTTCATTAACTTCTCAATAATTGAAAGAAGCAGAGAGTGCTAGAGCCCACAAGAAGGAAGTGAAGATTGGAATATGAATTGTAGTTGATGCCAACTTAATTGAAATAACTTGTAGAAGTAAACCAAAGTTTAACAAGATAAAAACAAAGACAGAAAATTCGTTAGACATCAAATAATGCCTCCAATTTTGAAGCGATTGTACATCCATACAAAATTTCATATCATAGTTGGAATATTTTTATTTTGCTTCATTAACTTCTCAATAATTGAATCCATTCTGACTTGGAACTCCACCAAATTCTATATCGAATACAGCACACAGAACCTCTAAAAGTTTATTAATTTAGGTAATTTAAGCACATGTGCATTTATAGATGTCTCTTTAATATCATTGAAAGAATGTTCAACTATTTTGTTCATTTGAATCCTTAGTAAATTTATAATCTGTATCATGACATGTATAAAACATTAATCAATAATTTCTTAGAATTTACCAAACATTGAGAACTCTAAATTTTTCATAATGCTAGTAAGTGTTAGTGAGTCTCTAGCCGTTTTAAATTTATGGAGATCAACATATAATCTATTAGTAGATGCTACAAATACCAAAAATATGATAGATGGTATAGCAAAACAACTCTTCTTTAGATTTACATATATTCTTTCAGATTGCAATGTTTTATAGACCTTCCAAAGTTATATTAAATACTCTTTAATCTTGTTGTAAATTATAGTATAATCAAATTGCGCTACCAAATTTTTTCCTTTAAATCGTCAAAGAACATGATTCATAATTTTTATGAAAGCACATGGTGCATTAATTAGTTTGAAAGCCATTTCTAAGTTTCTAACCATTTATAAAGATCATTGTTCATTTTAAAACCACTTTTTAATTCATCACCCTCTTTTTTTCTCACTTGATGGCAACTACTCGCTAGCTCAATCTTTGTCAAAGTAACAAGTCCATTCATAATATCTAAACTATCATAGTTTTAGTATGTCTAATTGTTGTTGATGAAGATTTTATAAATGGCATGACTATCCACACATATCTTCTAAATACTTTTCTTCTGAGTTGTAAGTAATAGGAGTAACATGTAGACTCTTACAGGCCTTTTCAAATACTCTTTTCGAATTAGTTCATCTATTTACTTTAAGTTCAACATGCTTGGTAGGATTAATCTTATACTGTGGTGAATAAGGTATTGTTGATCTAGAAATCAAATTGACAACGTCTATATTTTTAAGTTTAGGTAATTTATCAAGTAGTTCATCAAGGCATAGTTCTTTGAATTTAGATAGTTATTGGTCAACATTCTGAAGCACAAATATGCTCTTAGTCAAATCTTCATTCAGCTCAACAAATATCCATACATATGTTATGCCCTTAGCCCTACACTCCTTTTCCAAAATTATGTTTGTTCAAGATGCATACTTTTGTTTAGATTACTTAGAGCACTTAATTCTTTTAATGCGAGACTGCTTGATTTTTTAGGCTTCAAAAGTATCCCTCTTATTATTTTGAAATGTATAATTATTTGACTTCCCACATCATACAATCATAATCTACCCAAAATAACATGTGTAGCATCCATTATGGAAACATCACACAATGTATTATCACTCTAGGTAGCAATCGAAACGAGTAGCAAGCATCTTTGAGTTATCAAAAGTGTAGTTTTATCTGCCTAGCTACTATTTAAGATTGTGATATGGTCTAGCTCTTAAAATCCTGCATTCAGTTGTAGACTTAGCAATTTTATTCACGTAAGTTTCATTATTGATACTGAGTCACAATATTTTTTTACCACAAATTATAATTGAGCAATAGAAGTTCTTTTTCATTTATGTTCAGCTTTGGTGTGATAATGATGTGTCACATAATATTTAAAGGGTTCTCAATCAAAGCATTTTAAGAATCACAAACTTTTATCATCAAATTTATGCATATAATTTCCTTGTAGTCTTTATTATTTTGCTCTTCAATATAAATGTGTAGATTGCTGCGAAAAAGTTTATTTGCAAAATGAATTGCTTGATGAAATTTAAAAACAAGCTTTAGTAGAAATTTTTGAACCATCAGAAATTGGTAATGATTTTATTTTAATATATTTTTTAATAGTTTTCTTGCTCCATTTTAAAAGTACAAATACAAGTTTGATAACTTTGGCAAATTTGGTATTTCTTGCATAAGGAGAAATTCCAGTTGATGCAAATTTTATTTCTAATTTAGAACTTATGACAAGTTGAAAAGCGACATCAAATGAATTAATGTTATTTGGTGTCATGTCGTTTAACCACTTAGCTCTTAAGCCTAATCTAAAACTAATAAGTGTTAGTTTAGGAATCTCCCTTACTTCATAATGTAACAACGTTTCTTCAAACTTCTTGTTATATCATATTACACTATTCATTCCTTAGTTTTAGTTTGTTGAATTCATCTCTCGATCAATTAGTTTAGAATAATGATAATTATCTTTTTCTAATAATAATTTAATTTTTAGAGTAGCGATGGGTTCTAGTCATGATTGTGTTACGCCAGTGCTCAGTCTAAGGGCAATTTTATCTTCTACTAACCTAATGGCAATTTAGTCTTTTATGATTATTTTTGTTGTTAATATAATTATTTTAAGGTTTGGGTTCATGCATAAGATTGGGTCTTGTATCTTAGGATTAGGGTTGAGAGATTTCTTACCTCTCGAATTATAGCAATTGGGAGTTATCACCTAACTCTCGAATTGTAGGTGCCTATTTTTGTAATCATCTTGCTTGTTTGATAATCTTTCAATAAAATATTATTTTCCCTAATTTCTGCATGAAAATCTGTGTTGGTTCCTATCAAATTGGTATCACAACCGAACGATCTACCAACCCATCATCTATTTCCTTTCACTGGTCGCATGGTACCTTGAGATTCAGTTGCAATCTGCCAACGACTGGATTGACGCTTACAGACGTGACTGAAACTCACGGTACATCATGCGATTGGAGCTTGTGGGGAAGACTGACGTGATCGCGACATATACTAGTCATGTCCAAGACTGGAAGCAACAATTGATGTGCCTTAGTTGCAACACAATCACAGAAAGAGGTAGCTGGATGAAAAATGATGGAATCGCAGCTTACTACATTGTGATACCGACACGATCGAATGGTAGCAACATCAGAATTGCGGCATATGGGGACATGAAACGGAAGCTTTGGTAAGTGTTATAGTTGGGAAACTTATGCAAATGAGGGGCTTACGACCTCACGATATAGACACAATTTAGACGACAAGATTTCAACATTCATTAGTTCCTCGTTCTAGATCGAAACCAATTTCTGAGGGGAATGACAACCAAGAAAATAGATGAATTGGAGAAGAAATTGGAGGAAGAGACGAGTCAAATTAAATCCATGATAGAGGAAAGGCTTTCCTCCATTGAAAACTGATTCAAGATCTTGGAAGAGATGATTAGGCGGCTTATTGAGATGCAAACTAATACCACACATATTGTTTAATTTGTAAACCCTAACCAAGGGTTGATCGGAGAATCCTTGTATAAATCAAAAGGAAAAGATATCAGACGAGAGGAAAAAAGAGGAGGAAAACATCCACCATTAAGAACTCCCTTTCTATGACTTCAATGGAGGGTGGATTATAGATTTTTTGAGGGAGGGGGTTAGGTCAAAACATGGAGATGAGGTTATGTATTGGGTATGGAGGAGTACGAAGAAGGAATGAGAGAAGCCGAGATAAGATATGACTATGTTTGACAGAGTGAGTTTTACCGTATATACATGGGGGAAACCCCAGAGGGAGAGGAAGCTCGAGTGGAGACGCTAGAGTTAAGAAGTTGAAGATGCCGATCTTCGAGGGGGAAGATACACATGGGTGGGTATACCGGATGAAGGAATATTTTGCGGTGAATGGGCTAAATGTGGAGAAGTTCATAACAACAGGGTTATGTTTGGAAGGGATCATTTTCGAGCAATTCAGGAAAGAGACCTACATGAGGAATTCTTTGCCTTGAGTTAGGAGAGGACTTTCATTGAATATATGGAGAGATTTTAGCTATTGTTGAGATGACTGATGGGGATTTATGAAGGAGTATTGGAGGGGAATTTCATGAAAGGTCCAAGGCCTGACATGCCTGCAACACTTCATTTGTTGAGACTGAGGATTGGGGTAAGTTATAGAATTAGCGCAGCTGGTTGAAGATAAAAATGCAATTGAAAGAATTAATAGGAGCATCACAATTGGAGTGTCCTACCACCATGACGATATTAAAAACTCAAATAGTGGAAATGCAGAAGAAGGCTCCCCGAGACATGAATGATGGGCCACGACTAAGGATGACATTCAAATGCCTTACAATGATAGATTCAGGAGAAGCAAGCAATGGGATTATGTTTTAGGTGTGATGAAAACCGTTGTAAAGATCAGACATTGCAGGTTTTCACAGTTTATGACAAGGAGGCGGGGGAGCTCGATCCCACAACCATTTTTTTTTATCCATCTGCAGGATAAGGTTCTTTTTGGGAGGGGATTATTTTTACGCCGGTGCCTAGCTTAAGGGCAATTTAGATTTTTATTTTTTATTTTTGTTAATTTAAATAGGGTTAATAAGTTTAGGGTTGGGATCATGTATGAGATCTTGTCTTGTATTATGGGATTAAGGTTTGGGAGAGACTTTCTACCTCTTGAATTATAGGAATAGGGAGAGATCACCAATCTCTCAAATTGTAGGTGCTTAACTTTGATTTGTTCTGTTTGTTTGATGTCCCTGAAATTAAATATTATTTGTCCCAATTTTTATGGGGAAATCTATGCTGGTCCTATCTGATTGTTTCCCATCTCTCAATGCCAATTTAGTATATTTTAACTTTTTCAATTAGTTTTACTTTCACAAAACTTCTTGCCCGCCTAATATCATCTGTCAATCCAAGGAGTTATCTTTATACATTACTTAGAAAAAGATTTAGTATCTATTTTCCGATTATAGTTAGAGAAAGCTTTAGTATCTATTTTCCATCAAATATCGATAAATTGACTTTAACTTTCCTAATTGTCTTCATCAATGTCATAAAGTTGTTGCCAATGGCTGTAATAAATTTCAATGGCGTACTCTTGATGACATTTATTCCGGTTATTTCTTTCACGTTGAGAAAAGATTGTTAATGGATTCTCATTAAGGCCATGTGAATTATCCTGTTCTTTTTGACAAAATTATTTAGTTTTTTAAAGTGTTGAGATAGTTTAATTTCATTTATTTCAAGGCCCATTTCATTTTGTTTTACTAGCATTTTGTTTTGGTTTTCTAAAGTAATTAAAATCGTGTTGTTTCATTGATTTGTCAGCTGAACTTAATGTTGAGCCCCACTTCTATTCATTTTGATATGATATCAATTTGATGTAGTTCTTAGGATCTTGGTTCAATAATAAAAACCTAATATGAGATGCCCAAAAAAATACAAGATGGCACAATTCACAAATTCACAAGCATTAAAAAATTAAGCAAAGATCAATCTTTTTTGAGGTTAAACCAAAAAATTTATTTCATAAAATCAACACGAGAATATTATAGTCACAAAAACTTGAAATTGCCCATTTCTATGATTTATAATATTTTCAGGTTAATGAAATTTAATTTAAAAAAAGAAATATCCATATATTGAGTTTGATACAATCTCATTTAGACACACCAATTGCCAAACAATCAAGAAGAAACAATAGAGGACAAAAGTTACTAATTGGAAGATATAGGTCTCACACTTTACAAGGATAAGTATCTGTCAAAAGGTTTCATTAAGATATGCAAGCACTCAAAGAACTCGCTTCGAATAATCACATATTCAAAGGAAAAATTGACATTTTTTTTGTTCATAATCAATTTAAAAATACATTCCTTGGGTTCCATTTGTAACCTAAAAAGACCTAAATTTAATAACCTTTTTAAATTCATGATGATCTAGTCTTTTATTTCTAGTTTCAATTAAGCTCTTTTAATTCCAGCAATTACAACTTGTGTCTAACATTAATTTTAATAAAACATACAAATTTCAACTTTAAAGTTCTCGTTCCAGCAATTCTAGGAAGTCTCACACTTCTTGCTTTAATAAAATGCTACAAAAAGGAAGCAAAACAATCAACTGAGCATAAGTACAGTACCTGCAAAGGAAAAATTGTTAAAGGAAAGCTGTTAGATGGGTAAATCGCAAAGTAGGAAAGCCACAAAGTGCAACGTGAAACTCTGTAGCAAGTTCCAGAGCAAATTCAGACATCACGGCGCCACAGTACACAATTCGGACATTGCTTCCTTGCAGCACCAAGGAAAGAAAACATGGAAACTAGAGAGTGATAAAGCCATTTATTGAAAGGTATAGAAGATTGAAACCTGAATTGTTGCTGATGCTAATTGAATTGAACCCCTGGCACAAGTTAACCAAGCCTATTGAGGTAGTCAAAATACTTTTTGTGCTTAAGACGAATATACACTTTTAGATTGTCTTTTGCACGTTTACTTTATTATTCTTATCGTCATAGTTGAGTGCTGTTTGTGAATCCTCTGATTAATATACTTCAACTGATTTCCTTGATTTGCAACTCCTATATTTTCGAAACACTGTCTTCTTTGAATGGTATCAATTGAGTTTTTGCACCCGAAATTTGGAACTAACTCCATTTACACAAATTATCGGTCGAAACTTTTGTACTTTCAAGACTTTTTGGAACATTATAAACACTTTTGGTTAATCAACACGCTAATTTTATATCTCGAGTTTATATATCTGTTTATCATTATGATTTAAATTTCAGTAGTGAATTCCTAAAGCATCGGCTTTCTGATGCTACTAAACTATAACAGCTCAATTGTGCTTCTAAAAATTTCCTTTTTAAGTCATGAAATTCCTTTGTCTTTTAGTTAAAAAAAACACTATTAATTTGTGTTAAAATTTTTTTGGGAATAATGCTAACGGATGTACTATTTTGTGCTTGTGACATATGCAGGATATCCTGTGTGCACTACGATTGGGCAAGCATCAAATCTTCATATTTCTTTGATTGGTACTTTCTGAATCCTTATGTAGCACACATTGTTTCTGGTAATCTCATATTATTTGGTATCCTAGTTTATCTTTGTTACCTTTTCTTCAGTTGATCACTTATTCTATTTCCATCATCATCTAATATTTTGATCATCAAGCTAAACAGCCAGCCTAGCCAAATGTTTGGACACTTTTTTTTAAGACATGCTAACTGAGTAGATGTGACCTGCTCAGACAGAAAATTACGGATATTTAGATGGATATGATGTGTCTAAACGCCAAAATGCTTCTTGTTGGCTATCTTGAACTCAAGCTAATCATGTTCTTGCTTCTCTTGTACTTATCATTAATTTTTAGGGTGTTTGTCTATCTGTACTGCTCAATTATCTTCGTTTTGTGCTTGAGAGTTTTTGATTTTTTGAGAGGCTTGCATCTTTATAGTTGTCAAGTTGATAATAGTTTATTTATCATTTTTTGGTTATTTGTACCGTTATATATATTTTTTATTTGTTTTATTACTATTGAATGCTTTTTCGTTTTGTTCTAATCAAGGTATTTATGTTTGTGAAAGTGATGCATGAAAAGACATGAAGTATTACTTTTTTTTTTTTAAAATTTTGTGGTCACTATATTGCATTACAACAACTTTTTCTTAGAATTAAGAACGTTATAACCATTCTTTGAAAATGGTGTCATAAAGAAACCTCAAACATAAAAAAAAAGAAACAAAATACATTTGATCAAAATAACTGAAAAGCTAAGAAATTATGATCTGACTATTAGGAGAAAAGCAACCCCATATTCAATTATTTAGTTAAATTTATAATTCTAAAGGCATTAGGATAGTTATTGCATCTAGCTTGGAATTTAGTAAATTTGTGTATGTGATTTTATTTATTCAATTCGTACATCTTTGCAAATTGAATCATTATATCTTTGACTAGTTGAACTTTTGATTGAATCTTGAGATTAGATTAAGCTAAAGTCATCAATAATCTCCAAATCAGACCATTCATAAGTCGCATTAAGGAGCACATTGATAACATCACAACAAGAATAGAAAATAAGGGAGCACATAGGATCAAAATAACTGAAAAGCTAGGCAATGAGGATCCGGTTATGAGTAGAAAAGCAACCGCATGTTCAAATATTAGTTGAATTCATAATGCTAAAGTCATCAGGATAGTTATTGCATCTTGATTGGAATCTAGTAATTTTGGATAGGTGAATTTTTATTTTTCAATTTGTGTCTGTTTGTGAGAACACAAATTGAAAACTTATATCAATTAGAGTAGTTGAACTTTTGATTTAATCTGGAGATTAGATTAAGTTGGAGGCATCGGTCATCTCATTGAACTCATAAGTAGCATTAAGGAGCACTTTGATAACATCACAAGTAGAATGGAAAGTAAGGGAAGCAATTGGAACCTCAAATGCTATAGTTAAAAATTATTCTACAATATGTAAAAGTAGAACAAATGTATTTATAAGGCTCTATTATGATCATAGGTTCACATTAATATTGCGTATAGTTCCGTGCAATATATTGTATAAATCATATTGAATTTGATAGATATTTCATAAAAGAGTAGCATGATGGTGGTATAATCTGTTCTTCATTCATAACATGTGAATGATTTGTCAGTAGTCTTACTGATGCGGGAACTACCGGGAGCCCCCTCTCCTTCTTTTCCGTGACTTATGCTACAATGCATGGGTATAAAGAGCCGTGGGAGCTATGTTCCACGATTTTATCATTTGGACCGAGCAGGCCCAGACCTGGGAGGACCGACCATCGCTCTTATGTTGGTTTAGTGCCTCCTTTCCATAGGGGATCAAATTCTAAGTTTCTAGGGCTTATTTATGTGATTCTTTTGTTTGGACAACCACCGACATTCGTTCTTTTCCCTTAGAGGGTTGTATCCAAATGATTAGGTGGTACTCTAATTGTACCTTTCTTCTGATGTGTTGATTGTCCTTCCTATCTCCTTCCTCATCTTCCCCCACGAGGCTCTTGACCATCGTCCATCGCTGCAGCCACCCCGAACAACACTTATTTATTTTTTCCACTGCACTCTTCCAATTCCAGATGTTCTTGCTCACTGCCACCACCTCGAAACGTTGCTCTTTGTTGTTTTGCAATCCCCGGCTTCGCCCATTCGCTGCTGTCATCCAGAAAAAAAACAAACCTCTTGATTTCTTGTTGTACCTTGGTCGTTTGATCCTTTCCCACCATGCCTCACTGCTATGCTTGCCACCCCACTTGCTGCCGTCACTATATCAGCCTTCTGCTTAGCAGCCAACGTGATTTCAACCCCTTCTTTTGATGTCCCAACCACCTACAATCCATTTCAACCACCTAACTCTACTCCCCAACTACCAATCCGACCTTCACCACCCATGGATCAAGCCCTTTCAAGTGTATTTGAGTATAATCGTCTGTTTGCTTTCAGTAATAATATTTGCTTTTTCTATTATGGTTCAAGCTAATTCCGATATCATTTGGTATCATAGCTAGTTTAATGCTTGGCTTATCCCAGAGTTTCTAAGATCTCCCATATCTCCACTTGCAAATTTTCTTTTCCACCGCCCTATATTATTCCTTTATACCTCTTATACCTATCCAAACTAAAATCATAAGCATACCTCCGAGGAGATAATAATCGAACGCTGATCTGAAGTTTACTGTGGAGAAGATACAACAACAACTCCACCGAGTGCTACGATAATTCAATAAATTGAGAAAATGAGACCATCCAGATGGGTCACATGTAGTCACAATGATGACTCACTCGATCGAATGAGTAGAATGAATCTCTCACACCATACAAATTTCATCAATGAAGAACCTCAACCATTTGGACTTGAAAACTGAGAAGTCAAAATTTTTAAATAAAAGTGGATTTGTCATATTTCAAAGGACACATGAATCACGACGAGGTCATTGAGTGGCTTTAGAACTTCGAATGTGTTTTTGAGTGCCAAAACTCGTCACAACCTGGGCAGGAGCAATGGTCGGACGATATTAACATCTAACTATCCATATTTTGAAAACTTTTAATACATTTAAAAGGGCCACTAATTCACAAGTTCAATAAAATCTAAATTATCCAGAAACAATAATATCAAAAAATAACATCTCAATCCAGTACTGAATAGTAAATCAAAAATCGACATAAACAATAAAGAAAACTATCATCAAGAGAATATCTAACAACAGTGGTTCTCCTCTGGTAAATAAAGTTTCTCCTATCAGGCATATCAACCTAAAACATTTCTTTTCCTGAAAGAAAATATTTAACTTCAATTATAAGTAAAACTTAGTGAGTAATTATAATTTAAGATGCATTAAATTTTTATATTATGCTATGCTATGCATGAATGACCAACAAAAAATGTAGTTAATTTCATTAAAATTTTCAATTTATCCATTTCCGTTCCACTATAAGTATTTAACGTTTTTAATCTCTTTAACAGTCATCACAGGATTATCTTCATACCCGAATGTATCATCAAAATGTGTACGAAGCCACCCTTAAAATGTGTCTGAAGACACCATAATAAATGTAACTGAAAGTACTCTCAAATTGCACCCGAAGACGCTCCTTTACCATTTCCTTCAACGTGCATGAGTACATTGCATCATTTGTCAGTACCATCTAGGGTAATCATGTATAATTTAAACATTTAAATTTCATTTCATTTCATTTAAATTACATCCTTTTAAAGACATTAAACATTTTTTTCTGTTTCCCCTTTCATTTATTTTCATTCTTAAGCTACAACATGCATACAAACATAAAATAATTGTCTAAAGGATTAAAGAAATTCTTTATTTAATAAGCTTTAAATTTAGTACATATAAGAAAATAATTACTCACCGTGACTTTAAAGAACTATGAAAATGCTTATTTCTTCAGTTTACTTCCCCCTAGCAATATCACTTCTCTATCCACCCATAATTCAATGGTTTGATAAATTAAAATCACTTGATATAATATTAATACCACCTTTACTTAAGCTAGTTTATATACTTAACTCATAAAATTTATAAATCCTTACCTTGTCTCTCTTTGAAAGCCTTGATTTCAACTTTTTCTCAATCTCAATAATTTATCAAGTTGTCGATTCCTGATTCAAGTAAACTTTATTTTAACATCAAATATATATACATACCATTTGGTTAATTTCTTTTAACATGAAAATTTACCTTTTTAATTGTTCAGATCGATTCTCCTAACTCGTATTCTCCTCCAACTTCTCCTTCAAATATGAATTCACGATATGTAAAATCTCTGATTTCAATAAAACTTAGCATTAATTAATTAATGTCCCCTCCAACATAAATATAATTATTTATGTAACAATATTTTAACTTAAAATCACACATACTTGTATATAAAAGCTTCGGCCCATAGCTCACACACAAAGCTTCGGCTTCGCAGAGCCCTCCTATTTCACATGAAACTAGCCTCTTCGATCAAATGCACAACTTCTCCTCTCGACAAAGCTGCACACTTCACCCTCCTCCATCGGTCTCTTCTTCCACTGCACGCGAAGATTAGTAGGGAAACCTCTCAATCATCCTCGCGACTGACACAAATTTACTCTTCTTTACTTTGATTGCAGCCCACTCAACGCCGCAAGCCCTCGCAGTGGCGCTACCCTCTTCTCCTTCTCATGACTCGATGCAAACGACACTGCACAACTCAACTCAGACAACAATGCGGTCTTTTCCTCTTCCTCTTTGTCTTCACACGGCTTGAAAACCCTACTTCAGTTACGATACCGCAAAATCTCCATTTCTTTCTTCTCCTTTGGTTGCGACGTTACCCAACAAAGTGTGCGAGGCTATCTCCTTCCACGACATGTCTTGATCCGACAAGCTTTGACAGTTAGGAGAGAAGAATGATTGAGGGATATCCTCCCCCTCCCGGCTTCACTTGACGAAACGGTTCGGCTTGATAAGATTATTAATATTAATATTAATATTAATATTATTATTATTATTATTATTATTTTCCTATTATTACAATCTCCTCACCTTCTAAAAATTTGTCATCGAAACATTTACATAAACATACCTCAAGAGAAAAGCTGATATCTTTCTTGCAGTTCAGAGACTTTCTCCCAAGCAGCATTATTTTTTGATCTATGCTTCCACAAAGTCTTCACAAAAGGGATTTCTCTGCTCTGTGGCTTCTTAACCTGATAATTCAGTATCATATCAGGCTTCTCAATATATGTCAGATCAGCTTAAATTTCAACTGAGTCTACTATCACCCTACTGGCTTCATCTCCAATATACTTTCTCAGTGAAAAAATGGGAAAAAACATAAGCATTCCCTGCATATGAGCTAGTAAAGCCAATCTATAAGCCACCTTCCCGATCCTCTCCACAAATTCAAATGGATAGACATATCTGAGGCTCAATTTTCCTGCCTTCCCAAACCATTGCACACCTTTCAATAGATTGGCCTCGATGAAAACAAACTCTCCAACTTCAAATTTAACAGGTTTGTGCTTGACATCATAGCATTTCCTCTGTCTGTCTAACACTGCCCCCGGTCTATCTCTTGATTAATTGAATTTTTTCAGTAACATAATAAACTAAATCAGCTCCAATGATTTCCTCACTTGTTTCAACCCAACATAGAGGTGTTCTACACTTCCTTCCATATAAGGCTTTATATGAAGCCATCCCAATGCTAGCCTGATAACTTATATTATAGGCAAAATTTATTAAAGGTATATGTGATTCCCAACCTCCACCAAAGTCAAAAACATCTAACATTAGTAGATCCTCCAAGCTCTAAATGGTCCTCTCTGACTGATCATCTGCCTGAGGGTGAAATGCTGTGTACTGAA